>QVOB01021920.1:0-23020 GCA_014839585.1 Pseudomyrmex concolor
AAATGTTGAAGGATTTATCGATAAATCCTTCAACATTTGTGCTTTTACGTGAAAATGGAACGATAGCACCGTACAAACATTACTGTAAAAGCAAAAATATATAATTGTTTAGTATATATGTATTAAAAATACATATAATAAATATAATAAATAATTTGATATTTACATATGTTACCATACGTATATATTTAATATATACATATGTTTAACATATATGCTTCTTATACACATATGTAAAAAAATATATATCTTTGCGGAAATAGTTAAAAGAGATTATGTGTCGATACAAATACGTAGTACAACGACTTTAACATAGAATGCGCTTCTGATATATTATTCGAGGATCGTGCGGTTTTTTGTCAAAAGAATTATCAGTAAAAAGCAGAATGTGAATCATGAAAGATTTGATAACAGATAAGAATATCTTCACCGTTGGTCGTGTTTATATTACTATCAGATATGGCAATATTTTTTCTTGAAAAAAATTTTCCAGAAGTCCAAGAAGAAACTTATATTTCTTCGAGAAATTAAAATGTTTTAGTGATACTTTGAACCAATATATTTTTTTATTTTTCAGAATATTTTAGATAAATTATAGAAATCAGGTTGTTTTTACTCTTTTCACGACAGAAAAGTTACGTATATTTGTTATTATAAATAAAATAATTTAAAAACTACGAATATAAAAGTGTTTTATAAAAATAAACGTCTAAGTTGTGTTTTTATCAGAAAGAGAGAAACAGACGCGAATATAAAAACTATTGACAAGCGTTAAAATTTTTAAAATTTTAATATTTTCGAAACACATCAGTTTTAGAGAACTTAAAGTTCTTAAAGATATTCGTAGTGTTTCTTGCACTGCAAATGATCAAGTGCATAATATCTCTGTGATCACAGCTCGGTATCCTAGCAAACTAGTTGTAATTCAAGCGTATAGCTAGTTAAGATGAATAAACGGATACGAAATCGTTTAACCGGGATGTGCCTGGTTTGCTTATGCAACAGCTGACACTGAACGTTTTGCATATCATTGCGTAATACCACGTTACGATTATTGCGTGAACTATTGTCTGTTGCACCAAATAGTGCGTGCGCAATTAGCAATTAAACAGTTGTCTTCAATGCGGTAGATAGATAACATATACAACATGTCCGCTCGATGTATGCGTATTTCGTTTTCTGATCAATTTACCAAGAGTTTCGTCATTGCGCGACTTTAATTAAAACATATATTTGATACAAACTTTGAAAAAAAAAAACACTTTTTGACTTTAAAAAATAAATTAAAAATAAAAATGTTGATAATCCACGAGTATTTTTTAATAATATATTGAATTTGTGCTCAATACGATAATATTTCAGACAGGAATACGAAATCTTCCTCAGGTAAACTATACAAAATTATAAACAAGCTTTCTTTTTCTTAAAAAAAAAATTATATTGCCTAATTAATTGTACTTTCGCAAAATATTTTTGAATCAAATAAACTCAGAAACGATATGTTATTCAATGTTATTCGATGTTCAATAAAAAAGATAATTCAAAAAGAAAATTTAACTTGGATTTGTCAATCTCTCATGACTTGATAAGTTAAATATCGCGGTTTTATTCAAACACGAATCTGTCGCTTTACGTATTCTTACGATTCTCACGGTCGCAATTCGATCGACACACGAAGATAGAAGGTCACAGTTATCGATTGTCTCTTGGCATGGTCATATGTTGTAACGCGTCGTGTTTCATTCATTATCGTTCCAGCGTTACATAACTATATTCGCACATATACGCACACACACACATATAAACGGAAGTCCCAATGACCTAAGACATGTTCTAATTCTACGGATCTATTTTTATCCTTTGTTATTTGTATTTATGTAGATTCTGTCTTTAACAACTGTGTGTGACTGTGGATAAAGATAGATCACTATGCATATTTCACACGATTTTTTATTATATCTGAAACTTTTGCTAATCCTTTTGATAAACGTAATTAATTTCTCTTTTTTTATTACATGTGCATTTATTTAGATTAAATGTTAGATAGATGTCATTCTAATTTTGATTATTAATATTTTTTAACTTTCGATTATTTATATTTTTTAACGGCATAACTAACTTTTAATATAATGAGAAAAATATTTGAATTATAAATCGAAGATAAGGATCAGAGAAAAAGGGAGAGAAAAAAATCTTTATTTCATACCATTTGAGGAAGTTTCCTTCAAATATAACACAATACATACATATATATATATATGCATCATAGGAACGCACAGTTAGCACATTTTATGAATGAATGTACGTGTGAACATATGATACGTACATTTCAGCATGAAAGAACGTTTTATTTAATTCTGCTCTTTTGACAGATATACGTATTGATGCAACTCCGTATCGAAATATGAGCCGTGAATCTCATAAAATATACATTAATTTGATCAACTTGCCGTACCTTGAACACATCCTTCTCGCTTTGCAAGTTCACGGCCGAAGTAACGCATCACGTGTGTTTTTTTGTAACTTCTCAGTCCGCTAAACTGTCAATTCCCGCACGACTCGTTTCATTTGATAACTGCAAATCAGACAAGAAATGAGAAATTAGAAAATAATCGTCAACTTTCGACTGGAAAGTGCACAGGCGTGCAACATCGAATGTTCGAAATCACGCGTTCATCAAGATTTAACGATATCAAAATAACGATATGACAAAATTATATAAAAACTCATGAAATTTTACTTGCGTGCAAAAGAATTTCTACTTGTGATTATATGCACTTCGTTACTGTACTTCGTCTTTATGAATTTTACGAGCGTCAATGTGTGTGCAACAGCAAACGTATAAAAACATAACAGGGAATGTCAAGAGACAAAAATAATGCATAATCACATAGCATTATCTCATGTTCGAACTTACGTTTTTTTCCCGCGTCGAGTTATGTTTGTTTCTTATCGTTTATTTGCTTTCGATGAAGCGAATGCACATTTTAATCGCGAAGTAATCACGAACCGTCGCCGTCGATCTCATCAACGACTCAAAGTTGCGCGCACGACCAATCGCGCAATTCGATATGCGCGAGATATCTCGTTTTCGGACAACAAGATTACCAATCTTCTAATTTATAACTCCAAAGATCAAGGTTTCTGATTTTACTGCTTTATATATGTGTGTTTTACATTCCTACAATTTTATTTTTATACTTTTGCTTTTACTTTAAAACTGAAACAGCTCGTTTTCTGTTCGCACGACTCTCGATGTAAAAGGAAACGATGTGTCTAAATCACATTCATCATTCCGAATGTGAATGATATACATTAAGTATTTGATTTACATTCACATGTGTACCTCTTGACATGTGAATCTTGTACCTTGTAATCTTATACATATATGTCCAGTGTTATTAAGATAAATTTTCACAAGCTCGTCTTTAATCAGAAACGTATATATAACATTCGACGAGAGATGCGAATATAAGAGAACGCTTGTTGAACATTTTTTTAATCTTTCGTACTTACTCTTTAAATAAATATGATACATGAATTCAAAGTAAATATATAAATCCGTTTCTCTTTTTTCTTCGCTCACATCCCGTTCATTTACGCCACGCCAATTGTCCAAAGCGTTTGTACGAGGGCGAGGAAGGGGCGTCCTCAAAAGAACGTATATCGTTTACAAGTGCGACTCCGCCTCGCTCTGTCGCGCGATCGCTTGCTCGTTTGCGCGTTCGTCGTCCTCGCTCGGCGCGCAGTCGGTGCTTTGCGTCACCGCTGAGCGCGCCACTAAAATTGAGAGAGTTGCGCCCGTTCCTTTTCCACCACTACATTCTCGTCCGGAAGTCCGCGTTGTCCGCGGTGTGTGTCGATACAGATAAGTCACGTCAGCGGCACACCGCCACACCGCTTCGACGTCTTCGAGCTACCTTCCGAGTTTTCCCCGTTAGTCTTTACGCGTTCGTTCTCGCCTTCGTCGCGCTCTGCGTCACGTAGCGCGTTAGTCCAGCAGCCTTGAGAGGCGGATCCGAGCGAAGGTTGGTCGCGCGGTTTCTCGCTTTTTCACGCTTTTTTTTGTCTCTCATCGCACTTTGCTCTCCGTTGCACGTGTCGTAGTATTTTGCCTCGAGTTCCAAAAGACTGAGTTTTCAAAGATAAACATGTAATGTAGTAGAAATAGAAAGAAAGGAAGAGAGATAAAGTGAGATATCAGAAAAGATGGTGCCACGGCAATTTGCTTTTGAGAATGTTATAGAATTTAGATTTTTTTTGTGTTTCTAACGCAGAGAAAGATTCTGTATGTTTCCTGTGATATTCCTTTCTTTTTACTTTGGCATTTAAAAGCATGGAGTTTAAAGTGAAACAGCTCAAGTACGAAATTTAACACGGGGAATACTTTTATTAGCGTTAACGACGTGATTGCATCTTAACCTTTGGAGATCGAGCTGTTTCATCAGTCTGGAATGACCGACTTTGAATTGCAGTAGAAATTTATAGATTTATTAGAGATTATTAGAGATCTGATGAGAAAGAAGTCTGAAGAAAATGTAGACCTGACAAAATTCAGTATTTTAGTTAACAAGAGTAGTATAATAAATTCTCAAAAAGTGCTCTTTATTAATATATATTTATTAATATATATATATTTAATGTGCAGGCCAATATGTTTAGCTGGCTGAACCGTGAAGAGAACAGCAAACAAGACCTCTTTGAAAATGTCACGGAAGGTCTCAAGAGAATATACAAGTCAAAATTGTTGCCCCTGGAACAATATTACCAATTCCATGACTTTCATTCGCCGCAGCTAGATGATCCAGATTTTGATGCAAAGCCCATGATACTTCTGGTTGGGCAATACTCAACGGGAAAAACAACGTTTATCAAATATCTGCTAGAAAGAGATTTTCCTGGCATCAGAATCGGGCCTGAGCCTACTACAGATCGATTCATCGCGGTTATGTACGATGAAAAGGAGGGTGTTATTCCTGGGAATGCTTTGGTTGTAGATCCAAGCAAGCAGTTTAGACCACTCTCGAAATTCGGCAATGCATTCTTGAATAGATTTCAGTGCTCAACGGTATCGTCGCCTGTTTTAAAAGGCATATCCATAGTTGATACACCTGGTATATTATCTGGTGAGAAACAACGAGTAAGTGTTGTTCTTATACATAAAGTTTTAGTTTTGCACAGCTGAAAAAAAACAAATATTATATAAATGTTTATTTTAATATATTTTAAGGATATAAAAATGATAAATGTATAAAATACAGTGTTATTTTTAGGTTGACAGAGGATATGATTTTACTGGTGTTCTAGAATGGTTTGCCGAGCGAGTAGACAGAATTATATTATTATTTGATGCTCACAAGCTTGATATATCGGATGAGTTTCGTAGATCTATTGAAGCATTACGTGGGCATGATGATAAAATTAGAATTGTTCTTAATAAAGCTGATATGATTGATCATCAGCAACTCATGAGAGTGTATGGTGCGTTAATGTGGTCCTTAGGAAAAGTGTTACAGACTCCTGAAGTAGCTAGAGTATATATTGGCTCATTTTGGGATCAGCCACTTAGATATGACGTTAATAGAAGGTGAATGTTCAATTTTGTATATATGTCTTATTTATATATGTCTGTATATTTTATATTTCTATATTTGTTTACATTTGTGTAAATCTTTTAGATTATTCGAAGATGAAGAACAAGACTTGTTCAAAGACATGCAGTCACTCCCAAGAAATGCTGCATTAAGAAAACTTAATGATTTAATTAAACGAGCTCGCTTGGCAAAAGTATGTAATTTATGAAGTTTGTTTTACTTTAACTCCAAAAGTTATATATACAAAAAACTTTGTTCTTACTAATCATAGGTGCACGCGTACATAATAAGCGCCTTACGAAAAGACATGCCAAGTATGTTTGGTAAAGATTCCAAGAAGAAGGACCTGATAAAAAACTTGGGCCAGATTTACGATCAAATTCAAAGAGAGCAACAGATTTCTCCAGGAGATTTTCCCGATTTGAAGAAAATGCAAGAATGTCTAGCGCATCACGATTTTAGCAAATTTAATCCCTTGAAACCCAAATTGTTAGAAGTAGTAGATAAAATGCTCGCTGAAGACATTGCGAAGCTTATGGCTATGATACCGCATGAAGAAGTTACTACGGTTTCGGAACCACTTATTAAAGGTATAATTTGTCAGTGTATGTTATTTATATATAGATCCTTTATGTAAAATGTACACATATGTGAAATGTTTATGATTTTAGGTGGTGCATTTGAAGGTGTTGAAGATCAGGTTAGTCCATTCGGATACAAAAGAGGAGAGGGAATCGATGCAGGTGCAGGCGAGCCAGAATGGATAGTCAATAAAGAAAGATACAAATACGATAGCATCTTCGAATCACTTGGACCGCAAGATGGAAAAATTACAGGAGCAGGTGTGAGATTAATAAATTTTTATATAATATTCTTTTCGAGAATATATGAAAATTTTGCACTTTCTCTGTCTTTCTTTAATATTTTGCGTAACTTTGTAGCGGCTAAATCGGAAATGGTCAAGTCCAAATTGCCAAACAGCGTACTTGGAAAGATTTGGAAACTTTCGGATATTAATAAAGATGGATTCTTGGACGCGGACGAATTCGCTCTAGCCATGCATTTAATTAATGTCAAGCTCGAAGGCTACGACCTTCCGTCCGAGCTGCCGGAACATTTAATACCACCATCGAAACGTGACACATAATACACGATGTTTGTGTGATAATTTATTGCGTTTTACACAAAATGCTACATACTTGGGCAGGATCGCAAATATTGAAACACTTGTTAATTATGCGCTAATGCCAGTGACGGTTTGCTATCGTAGTTGTATTGTGTGTTTTGATAATATATTACAAGGCCGGGAAAAATATAGTTTGCAATCATTAAGAATGTGTACTGACCAGTATCTGTTAAACAATATTTTTCTGAAATATAATAAGGATTATATAACTATACACACAGATGTACACCTATATACACAGATATACAACATTTGCTGGCATATTAGCATATTAACAAGTTTTAAATTGTTCGTATTCAACACGTGAGTTCAATAGATATAATTGAAAATTTGGCTTTAGAAATTTGTATTTATAACTTGTTATATATTCTGACATACACACACACACAGAATGTCGCTGATAATGAGTAGAAAGCACATTGAAGTATCCTAAAGTAAGTAGCTTTTTTGTTGAATGAAATATGTTTGATAGTCTAACTGTAGATCTAATACGACCTTTATTTTTAATGAAATAAGTTCATGTTTGAATTTGAAATGTGTTTGGAAAATTGAGTTAAAAATTTCTGTGCAAATCAAACCTACGAACTTATTTCTTAAAAGAATTTCTTGGTTAATGGAATGTTTCTAAAGTTGGACCAAAAAACCTGTTTCCTAAAAGATATCCTTTACACAGAATATTAAAATTAAGAAAATTTAGACAATGAAAATATACAAAACAAAAAAGACTGGATTAAGAATGTAGATTTTTGCATATTCTAAAGAAAAAATAAAATCTAACAAGTTAGTCTTTTATTGACAATTAAGGAATTTTATTTGATATTTATTCTGCATATCGGTAAAAATGTTTTATCTTTATGAAATTCTTAATCACACACAAATAAAAGAACAAAAACATACATAAACATACTTGAAGTCTTCAAAAATAATTTAATAATTTGAATAATTTAATAATTTGAAAATTTAAAAACCATATGTATGTGTGTGATGCGTGTAATGTTTAAGTTTTTTTTAATTCTTTTGCATTTAATCTTTTATATTACAGCCGATGTTTTTGTTACTTATTTTGTTTATTATGTAATTTTAACAGATTTGTAATTGTGTTAATGAGTTTCGTCTCTCGCGCGACCAAAGATACGACGTTAGAAATAAAACTATATTATGTGCACGCAAATTCAAGACACTTCTGATAAAACTTATATGTGTATTATTGATATTTTATTTCTAACATTTTTTTGATTATATACAACAAGCTCTATTCTTCTATTTTATCAATTATAAAGTATATGTTAAGATATTTACTAAATCTTAACACTGCCTTCGCATGCCGCGAATTTACGTGATATCAGAAAGTATTCTTTAAAAAAAAATATCAAAAAAGATATTTTTTTCAGAAAAATATTGCGGATTTATAATAAAAAATATAATGTAAAAATCAAGGTAAGACTAGGTACGCATTTATTAATAATAAAAATTGCGTGATTTTCAAATGTACTTTGTTAACAAAGTTTATAAAGATATATAAATGATATTATATATATAATTATATATTATCTTATCTACATCACTGCATATTTTATATTTGAATACATGGATTTGTTTATTCCATTTTTAATTTGTACTTTTTTTATCGCTATTGGCAACATAAGTTATTTTTTACTTAGTATAAACTTTAGCGCAATTACATTAAGAAAAGATCGATGTAGCAGAAAAGCACACAGCAGATTTAAACATCTTTAAACACATGATATTCCACGTTTATAGATGTACATATAGAATTCATATTACGACAACCTACAAATAGTTTTAAATATTTACATATATAATAAAATGTACAATATTTTATATATGAAATATTTCAATATATATATATGTATGTATATATATATAGTTATACAATAAGGTAAGATAGTAATAAGTTGATTTATTTTATATATCTAATATTTAACACTCTCACATGTATATTCCTCTTCTGCATTTCTTTAAAGATATTTCTTATAGATTCTTATATTTGTAAGCCGCTAATAAAATTCTATTTAATGTTATTATCTAGATAAACAAATCTGCCGCAAATAAACAACAAAATTAAGAAGAAAACTAGAATTCTATCATAGGTATATAATTATTTATATTGCTTTTAATTAAGATACATAGGAAGAAATTGGTTGAAAATAGTTGCGTGCCGATAGAGTTGCGTTACTTGCACGCAACACACAATTCTCTGTCGACACTTTTGATATTAAATAAACTGCACATGCACGAGATTTGACACGACACGCTCACCACATATTCATGGAAATATATATAGTTTTTGATATAAAAAAAAAATGTTGCATTTTGAATATGTAGTAAAAATTATACATGTAGAATAGATATGTAGGTTGTGTCTATATTTTATTGACATAGTTGTTAGCAGCAACATATACGCAAGTTTTTATACACACAAAAAGATATAGTTTATTAGCTCAAATGAAAAAATATGAAAAATCAATAGTTGTATGATATTGTATATTTGATTTTCGATAGAACTTACAAATAACAATACCAGAGATTTCAAAGTAGAATATTATG
The DNA here is from genome assembly GCA_014839585.1 of Pseudomyrmex concolor. Classification (NCBI taxonomy): domain Eukaryota; kingdom Metazoa; phylum Arthropoda; class Insecta; order Hymenoptera; family Formicidae; genus Pseudomyrmex; species Pseudomyrmex concolor. The sequence continues at coordinate 9,349 of QVOB01021920.1, forward strand.
TTACATTTGTTACAGTTTGTTGACTGAAAAGCTCGTACTGTACGGCATTAAGAAACATGGGAACACTGTGATGTTTCTCCAAGTATTGTTCGATCAAGTTGCCCAGAGTCGCAGAAAAAGTGGTTTCTAACAAATCCACAGCCTCTCCAACATGAAAAAAGAGAAAATCATTCGGCGATTCTGCATATTGGCTAGACAGTTTGTAGCAACCTTCTTTTGTTCGATCGACTCTCCAGCCAAACAACTGATAACACGCTTGTCTGTATTCCTGCGACGACGCCTTGAAAGCCTCCTTTAAACGCGTTATCTTTAACTCGTGCGATTGCTTCAACTCCGCGATTTCTATATCGGACAAAATTAAAAATGAAAATTCACTGCAAACAAAACAGAGGTAAACTATATTTAGATACTTGTATGTTCACCTTGCGCATGTAATGATGACGTAGTCGCGCCGTAATTTCCCGACGTCACCTTTGCCCTGAGCTCTTCCACTTCTCGCAATAGTGCCGCTTGTTTTTCCTCAGCTTGTTTTTCTGCTATTGCTGCGGGATTCATCACAAGATGCAACACTCGTGCATTGCAATTGAAATCACCTTTTAATGCTCGATGTTCGAGCTCGCCTTTCAATTGTTCAATCTGCTCCCTTAACTTATTGTTCTCATTTCTCTGAGTATCAGCTTCGGCTGCTTGAAGATCCGCTTCCAATTTACTGATTAGCTCTCTGAAGTGATTTAATCATTTTATTTTTCAATGAAATAAATTTACTTGAAGACGTGACTAAATACACTAGTACCTGTATCCATCTAAAGCGCGTTCTAGAGCCGGTATTCTTTCGTTTATCGCGTTGTTACCGTCCACTGTTATCTCTCTTTCATATAGATCCAATTGTTGTCTATAACTGTCTCTTTCCCTTGTAACGAGAATCATCTTCTTTTGAAGTCTGCTCACAAGTTTGTTCAATCTTTCCTTTGATGACGTTACATCGGTAGCCAGTCTCTTTGCATCCTCGTAATTCTTCGATAGATTCTGCGATTCTCGTAGAGCTGCGTCCAATCTCGATCTGAGCTGACCTTCTTCCGCTTTCAAGTCCAACTCAGCTTGCTGAAGTCTATTCAGCTCTCGCTTCAACGCTGCGGGTCCACCGACGAGACCAATTGTCTCATATTCTTGCAAGCGAAGCATAAGCTCGGATTGTTTTGCCTCCAACATCGCTACTTGTTGTTCTACTTTTTCAGTATGTTCTAGTCTGTAATATATTATCTCTATTATTAACAAAATATATTACACTTATTTTACTCTCTCATCAAAAATATAAATACCTTTTAGTCATATTGCTCATTTGTTCTTCTAAGAGTAATTTCTCCTTGACCGATTCTCTTAACACTGCAATAGTTTTTTTAGCCATATTTAATTCTTTTTCTAGATCGTTAGCTCTTGCGGCTTTTCCCACCAACAACTTTCCCTCCTCCCATAGTGCTCTCTCCGACTCAAGCTTGTCTATCTTAAGTTTCATATTCTGCAATTCTACATTCTGTAATTCGTAATCCTGCTGCATTTTGAAATAGTCCTTCAGCCTTTCTTCCAACTTTGCTGTTTTAGTCTCCATCATTTCCAATTTCAATTGTAATTCACTTGAATCAGTAGAAGAATCTTTAGCAACAGGAGAAGTTTCTTTTGCGGAGCTAATTCTGAGATACTCTGACAATTTTGCATTTTCATCCATCAGTGTTGCTATCTTCTTTTCTAAATTATGTCTTTCCTTGATTCCAAAAAATAAGATAAATAATGAAAATTAATTTTGATAAGATATCACACTATAAAAATATGTGCAAATTAATTACCTGGAACCATTCTTTCTCAGAAGTAGCCTGTGCCTCTTTTAAATCCTGGATAGTTCGTCTGGCAACATCAAGTCTGACTTCTAACTGTTGAATGCTTTGTTTATTCTCTTGCAACTGTACTTGCAAGATACCTTTTTCATTTGAAAAGATTTCTTCCATCTGTCTGCGTATGTTGTGCAGCTGTTGCACTGTTGCTTCTTGATGAGTTAATCTAGTCTTAAGTGATATAACCTGCAAAAAGAAATAGATTTAATTCAATGTAAATCCACATAAAATTTTATATGAATAAAACAATTTTCACACAATTATTCTGTAATGTACGATTTATTTGTTTATATTTGGATCTTACTTCTCTATTGTCATCTTACCTTTCCTTTGAGACGTCGCCATTCCCATGGACTACCTGGAGCAGATTCTGACTGTGTTTTATTAAGTGTAGATGTATCAGAATCATCTAGTCTTGGACGTTTCGGGGAGGGAATGCTGTCATTGCTTTCATTAAACTTTGTAGGTATATAACTAGTTCCTGATAATCGCACTGGTACTCCAGTACTTTTACGGTAAGATCCTACTCCGGAACGTAGATCTTCTATCATATTAATAACGCTTGTTGGATCCTCGTCAGTCATTTTCAGGCACAAACTTATATTCACCCACGCGCAATAATGTGCTTAAAAATATAAGAGCTTAAAAACAAATATAAAATTTGTTTTCACTTTTCATTGATTATTTATTACTGTTATTTTCTATATCTGATGTGTCAATGCTTGTCACACAGTCACAGTTAGCGGGCCATCAATACTCTACACCATATCTTAAACTTTTTTTTACTCCTTTGACAGTGAACACTAAAATTGTATATACGGCAAGTTCCACTTGCCGATCGAAACGCTCGTGAGCGTTATCAGCGTTATCTATCTGTGTTTAACTTTTGATGAAAAGCAAGGATGAAATGATTCCATGAGCATTGCGAACGGCAAGTAGAACTTATCCATACTAAAACATGTGTAAAGAAATAATGCGCAGTAATGTAGATGCGTAGTAGCAGCCAATCAGAATTTGGTTTCAAATAACATGATAAACTTGACGTTTTGCAAAGAAATAATATAAATAATATTTAGATTATGTATATGTTTTGTATATTTGCTTAAATTTTTGTTTAAAATATTCGTAATTATTATAAAAGTTATATATTTAAAAATATTGGTTTTAAAATTCGAGATCAATTGAATTTGAGATTGGTCATGACATCATGAGATGCTCATCATAGGCCAATCCTCGCACAGTTGTGCTTCATTCATGTATTTCTTACGTCTATGTTTTATGTTTGATAGCAAAACAGGTTTACTACGTGAACAGGTTCACCGAGTTACATGATCACGAGTTAACGTGAAACGTTTTACTTTTCATGTTTCTGTTTTAAGAAAAAAATTACGTTATCGCTGCTTTGGGAGAAAGTTTTTCAGCATTCGAAGAGTTTTTAAATCAAGAATAATGTCCAATAGAAATTCTGTGCTTGATGATACCAGTATTAGTAAAAGGCTAAATTTGTATTTCTTTAGAGTTTAATTACTAAAATATTGTCATGTGGTGTCGAAACTCCTTAAGGATACATAATATCCGCGAAATTCCCATTCTATCTAATTGTTTACAATGTCTACCTACTAATGGTGTCAACAATGTTATCTTGAGGCATTCTGTAAAACGCTTGTTTGTTTCGAACGCTCATGAATGCACAATAGGTGACATGATTGATCAGTGGAGTAATCGATTTAAAAACGAAGGTATATCGGAGCCGGCAGAGTCGATAGAATTTATAGTGGCACATATTATAGGAGTCAAGAAGGTATTAACTTTGATATTTTTTATTTATAACAAATTATTGAGTTAATATATATATTAATGAGTCATGTAGATTCCATTAATAATAAACATGTACATTGTATACATTCTGTTTCGAGTTTTATGACTAATATTGACACAGATTTATATCAAAAAATCTGTGTATATTTAGTAAAACTCTATTGACAGTTTCTTAAAATGAAATAGAAGAAATGTTCTAAATTTTTCTTCTTGTTTGCAGATATCAGATATTATAAATGTAAGAAATAATCGCCTTAATGCAAGCCAGAAAGAAAAGCTGATATCTTTATGTGAATGTCGATTATTGAGGTAAAAGACACTCAATTCGTTGAGAAATTCTTTTAGTTTATTTATAAACATTAAGTCTTTACAGGATGCCAATTCAATATATTATAGGTGAATGGGATTTTCGGGACATCACTTTAAAACTTATACCACCGATTTTTATTCCTCGCCCAGAGACCGAAATACTAGTAGATTTCGTGTTAAAAAGACTAAATGCGTTGCAAGCCAATAGTTACGAAATATTAGAAATTGGTTGTGGATCAGGCGCTATTTCTTTAGCCCTAACTCATGCTAATAAAAAAGTACACATGAGATATTATATTTTTATTAATTTGGTTTTTATTAATACTTGCAGAGATAACGAAAAGTAATGCATATACTACTATTTTTAGATAAAATGTACAGCAATTGATATGAATCTGCATGCTTGCAACTTGACAATAACAAATCGAAATAAACTAGATCTGACCGATCAAATTACGGTAATGCATGCAGTTTTGAGACCAGATGCAACTATTGAAGTTTTAAGTATATTAAACGGCAATGATATAGATATAAATTCAAAGAAATTTGATTTTGTGGTCAGTAATCCGCCATATGTACCAACAAAAATAATACCAACATTGCAGACTGAGATAAAAATGTAATAAAAAAATATAATTACAAGCTTTACATATTTGTTTCATATAGAGAGACTTTAAGTAATTAAAAAGCTTATTTTTTTTATCATGTAGTTACGAAGATCTCAGAGCGTTGGATGGCGGTGACGATGGGTTGAAAGTGATTAAACCGCTCTTAAAATATACAGCAAAAGTGTTAAAACCTGGTGGATTTCTTTTTCTGGAAGTTGACCCTGCTCATCCAGAATATATACAATTTTTTACAACTAAATATTCTGATTTGAAACTATGTCATGAACACACGTACAAAGATTTTTGCAATAACGATCGTTTTGTAGAAGTAATAAAACTTTCGTGAAAAATGATATACAGATGATCCCGGTTTTATTGTGTATTTTGTTTGAAATTTGTAGCTAATCTGCTTATAATTTCTTAGCAACTTGTCTAACAAGATATATAATTAATTATATATGATTGTTTTTTTGTGCGTTCTTCACATCTTTCTGAACAAAGTTCTTCTTCGGTAATTATTCAGAATTCCTCCATTATCGTTAAATATATTTATTTGATGCGCAAAAAAGAAAAAATTAAGCAAAAAAAAAACAGTACCGGTCTGCCAAGCGAGTTATGAAGTTTCTTTTGTCTTAACGTTTATTCTATTAGAGATTGTTTTTTTTTTTTTTTTATGAATACTGTAATGTTTTTATAAATAAAAAAGTAAACATTTACAATTGTCAACGCGTGTAAGTTAATAAAACTCACAATATAAGTGATATTTTTATATAACTTTCTGAAAAATATTTTTTATTTTTATATATCATCCCTTTCAAGCCAAACCTTAATAACCATTTACTCTAGAAAACCTTAACATATTTATATATTTCTTTTATACAACAAGGAGGAAAATTTGGCTTCCATCTGAAACTCACTCTTTTGTTCGTTTTCCGCTATGAATAGTTATTTATTTATTTACATTATTATTTATATCGATCAAGTACAGAAAAATTAACGACAGCAGTTTTGTTCGATGGATATCGATTTCTTACTATCCGCAAATTTTATCAAATGAATTTGATGCTTTTCCGTAGCGCGTGATCGGACCAGTATGTTCTCCTCTTCCAACAAAAAACATACAACTCTACGGAATACTGCAAGGACACACTTTTACGTCGCACGTCCGTACGATACGTTTCGATTTGCACGTTCACCAGTAAAAATAATTATAGTGCGCGTAAAATATCTGATGAAGTAAGAAGCCGTGTACAGAGTAAACATATCAAGGTTTTATGTTATTTGTATATTAACAGATCAGAAAATTTTTCTCTTATAGATATGTATGTATATATAACATATTTATGTATATACATATGTAATATATAATACATTTATACACAGATACATATTACTTTCGATCGTAGCGACGTAACGATATTGATATTGCAAAGATCTTACAATAACGTATGTCAAAAAGTATATACGGAAAAAGAATGATCGTTGTGATATCAGAAGTCTTATCGCGGATCGTTCAGCTCGAAGTTTCCGGATTAACCGGTTCCTGCTTGCGTACTACTTATCGTATCTTAGATGCTAAAAATATAAAAGAGTGACAAATGTTTAAAGAATATCGACACTTTTGCAACTCCAACTAGAAGTTCTCTTTTTTCTCTTTGTCTCTTCAGCTATCTATTTGTCTGCTGAGTCACAGAATTATAAATAAAGTTCTATTTTCTATGATATTTCTACGTATCAGTAAATAAAAATTTTGATAAGTATTTTTGTTTTCTCATACAGAGATTTACGTTAATCGCAAATTGCGCACACTTTTTCATCGGTTTTCTCAGTTGCGCGCAAAGTCCGATAACGAATTTTGTAATTGCATTGTACAGACTATAAATATTATTCTCTATTGTAAAATAATGTAAATCAATGTCTGATGTACAGCGTAAGTATTTTTTTTCTATAGGGAATTAATGAGAATTTCTGATGAATAATGTATAGGAAAGTGATAGAAAAAAAAGCAAACCTACAGTCGAATAAAACTGAATTCCAAAAGAGGCGCATAATGTCTGCCGATATGTTAATGTCCTCGCAATTAACAGCGAGATAGTCCTCGATGCGACCTCAGCGGTAGACGTTGATTTCATAAACATCATCTAACGATCACGCAAAACGGAAAACAGCGTATCTATATATCATACTTTATTGCGCGTATAAACCGTGTTTGCGATGTTTCACCGTTGAGACAGAAACAATTGAACGATACGCGAGATGTTATACCGCAAATATTGCGATATCAACGTGATCGAACGATACTGCCGATAGTGCCGATAATTGAAGCGAGAGAGACACATGTATTATGTTTTAAAATATATTTCTTTCTATAAAAAGATAAAATCTCGTGATATTATATATACGTGTATATATGTATAAATGTTTTAAATCTCCTTGTGTGATATGTCGCGACAACGTGGCGTGGTGATCGTTCGACAAGATATGTTCGACGGAAATTGACAATAAAGTACACGATACATCGCGCAAGATTTAGATTGCGTAATGCGAAAATGTCGAGTGTGTTCGGATTAGCATAAGATAATAGTGGATGCGGAGAACTGAAACGCGCGCGCGATCCGACGAGCGTAAGTCGAGACGCGACAAGGAAACCACGAAATGTAAACGTGACAAGAAGCTCCGTGATACAAAGCCCTTGCACATAAACTTTCCTCCACGAATCGTCCAAGTGCATTCGAGAAGATCAAGCACAAGTACCGCGAGATCGTTATAATGCAAACTTCGTGCCTCGATCTCTCGAAAACATTTGCATCATCTCCGCGAAAAGGAGAAAAACACATCAAAACGACACAGTAATGTTCAATAATACATATGTTAAAAACATCATTTATATTATAATAATTTATATTATAATAATTATAATATAATATTATTATAATATTATAATATCTATGTTATAATAATTTTGTATACCGTTACATAATATACTTTCTTGTTTATCCTCATGTGCACCACATTCGTGAACCAGCAAAACAGGAAATAAAACGTGTGGATAAGAAAAAATTAACAGAATTGTTCGCGTATACATTGTTTGCCGATGAATCGTTACGTAACACATATTTACACGTGTGTAACGTTAATCTGCCGCTGATACGCAATCGCTGGCTACATACGTCAATACTTAATAGCGGCGCTTTGTCATCGAGAAATTTATTTCTGAAATTTTCTATGACTGAAATTACTTATTGCCGCGTAATACGCACTGAAAAATTCTGATGAGATCATCAGAATTTTTCAGTGCGTATTACGCGGCAATAAGTAATTTCATCGTACCGTCGTGGACGCATCATTCACTTGCGTTAACACCGCGGGAATACATCATACGAAATGTGAGATGCTCGTTAGTCTCGTTCCAGGTGGCTTGTTACCGCCAGTAGCTCTGTGTCAAGTATCACATAAGTTAGCCTCGACGCGTGACACTCGCGTAATGCCCCGCGTGAAGAATTATGAAAGGAAAGGAGAAAAAAAAGAAATCGCCGGAACGAAAACGTCGATCACGAGCCGTTACACGATTCCGTATTTTCGTAAATCAGTCTCATGTACAAAAATTAATGTTTTCAAAAGAAATCCCAAAAATATTTCTTTTTTCTCCGCACGATCGCATATTGTCAGACATTTGTCGATAATTTAATTGCTTCATTTCGAGAAATATCTATTCTAAAGATGCAAAAAATATTTCTTATTATTTCGGATAAGAAATATTTCGTTTTATTGTTTCTTACGTTTACTTTGCCTCAATGTGCAACGCTCGTAAGTGCGTAACGTAGGATTTGTTTACAACGAATCGATACGACTTATTGTTAAGAAAAAATCAATTTTAGCGATGCTTCATGCTGTATTTATTTTATACGTACAAACAAATACGCGTCAGTCCATTAGTCGTCCGCCAGAAATAGCAACAAGTTGTACTGCTCACGCCATAAAGCGAAGATATCAATGCACATAAAATCGCATAAATAATTTGTTTGTTTGACGCACATGTGTTATTATAAATTCCATAGTATTGATGTATCGCATATACATTGTTCATAACATTATACGTGTACAACGGCAGCGAAATTAATGGTCTTCTCTTGGGTACGCGAGAAGATGTAAAATGTTAAATTCTGCATGATTTTACTTGTAATAGAAATACTTGACTAGGAATTAGCGCCCGCGAGCGCAACTAGCATGTACAAGCAGACGAGGAGATTATGCTAATTCAGTAGCAGTGATTTGTGCCGGCGCGTGGTGACATTTGGATTTGGAGGCGGATGAACGCGAGACACGTAATAGAAAAGCGAAAATTTAAATGATGACTCTTCGTTAAAGACCAAAGTTCCGCAAGTTGCACAATCGTGAAGTCGAGTTATTTCGTTTGATGACTTAATATCTGGTTTTTTTGTTTATCAAGAGAAAAAAATTATTATCTTTTGGATATAACTCTTACACTTGATGAAAATTGCAAGTGCCGAAATGAAGTGTCCTTAACTTCGGCCTCATTCGAATTAATCAAATTACGACTGATTTGAATTGATTGATTTTAATTTAACTTATCTTTCGCTAAATATAGTACAGAACTTCTTTGTCAAATCGTGTATGTGATAGTCACATACAAAGTGTGAAAAATTTCACGAATAATTTTCAGACTTTCGGGTTTCTTTTATACATATATATATAAAAACCAGAAAGATATATATATATATATATATATATATATATGTAAATAAACATATAAATATTTCAAAAATTTTCTCGTACATTTCTTCTCTTCCTAAAAAAATAATTTAATAATTTTGCAAGTTATTGTTTCATGTATTTATTCTTGTTGCATCTATCTCGTTCTTCGCATATAGGACAGTGACCTCAACAAAGTCCGAAAAATTATAAGATAAGATTGTATACAAACATGTGGCACATTTATTTCGACTGAACGTCACGTATATTAATATGTCGCATTGTTTTTAAGAGGTTACGAAATTGTCAGGTCCATTGGATGGTTACATTTGCTGGCGAGAGAATTATCGGATTTCAATAGTGGTAAAAATATCCGGTCGCGCACATCAAAATCTCACAAACTTCAACGAACGTCACGGATTTTACGTAGCGTCTAACGCGCTATGATGTTACTTAGAAAATCGGTGTGAAAATTCCTTACGAGGAAATCTGACGCAACGATTTTCTTTACAAGTCTGTCTTATTACCTATATTTTTCTCGTTCGTTGTTTTGTCGAAGATTACATCTTTGCATCATCGTGACTGGATGAGTTCCTTATCGATAGGAAACATCATATGATTCATATTAATCATTACCTCTCGAACGTTGCATATAAATACGAAACGCGGACCGAATCTTATCAAGAAAACTATATAGTTTCTCACGTGTGTACACACTATGTATATGTATATGTATGTTATGCATCTTTATTGGAGCGAAAATGCGCATCTTCTCCTGGCAAGATATGCGATATCTGTGCCGATCAATGACTTTGCTGTAGAAATTTATGTATCTCTTTTTTTTTTTAATGCTCGTTAAGTAATATCTTTGTTCTAATGCGCACGAAGTTTTCTATTGAAGTTACAGCGCGAAAGAATGTTGTAATCACATTGTACCGCGATGATGAAAGAGCCGAGTAAAACTGTCCTTCCTTTCTTTTGAGTTTTTACCGGACACGACGTCGTACACATATACACATCGACACAAACTTCGCTTAGTTTGAATTGAAAAAAATGTGTCGTCACTTATCAATACGAGATTTGGTTGTAAACACAAATTAATTATACATTAATTTGTAATTAAACTATACAATCTTTATAGATACAGTTATCTTAATCGCTCATTTTAAAAAGAAAATAATTGACTATCATTATATTTACTATAACGAGGAAAGTCATAACAAGCGTAGTGTCATAACGTTAAAGGGATTACACCCGGTCACGAGGGCAAGTGTCATGACATTTATTGTTCCTGGATGAGAGAAGGGAAAAGAGAGGAGAGGGAGAAAAAGGAGCGAAACCACGAGCGACCACGAGAGGACCAGGTTGTGCACGTCACGTTGAGAGGCCGGGATTTCAAGTTCTTCAGCAAAATCGCGTACTGGAGCAGAAATGGGCCGTCTCGCGACGAAGCGCGTCTGTGGGGGGGTGTCAGTCGTGGCTTATCTGGCGACTTTATGTGTACGATACCCCCAGGCAGGAACACGAGCAGTTCACTGTTGGCTAACCGGTCGGAGAAGTCGGTGAAGTCGAGAGTCTCGTTCGTGCGCGCAACGCGAGAGAGTCTTGTCGAGCAAGGACGAGAGCGCAACGTGGTTCGCTCGGCAAAGAGAAAGACGTCTCTTCTTTTCGGTTAATTTGTCACGTGTACGGCGCGCGAGAAAAACATCGTCTTCTCTCCTCCTAGTTGCGTACTTATGTGTAGAAACCGCGTCCGCGCCACGTGAACGTCGTGCGTTGGTGCACGCGTCGGCGAGACAGTTTAGCAAGCTGATCAGACAGAATATATCGGTATTCAGTGTTCATTTCGATCCGGGATGATCGTCTTCGCCTTTGTTTTCGCTTCGTTCTTTGTGACGAAGAACCAAGCCTTCCTCGTCGAGCCGATGCCAGGTAAGAGTTTCCGCTTTGGTACTTTATACTTCGACGAACATACCGAGTTTCTTCACGCACATACAACAGAAGTTAAAAAAAAAAAAAAAACTGACAACGTGTCTCATGAGGACTCACGATTCTCCCTGTTTTTCGTTTCTATAAAATTTTCTACGTACGTAAACAGTTTCGAACAATTGATGACACAGATCACTTTCAATAAAGCGGCGATAAGACATGATCCGATGAAGTATTGATCACGACGGAATATATCTCAGAAGACCAAATAGAACTTGCTTAAATTATTTCGGATCGCACGTTTGCTGTTATTTCCGTTTTGAGATTACGTTCGAAGATTACGTTTGAATTATGATGTGTTATGTTGCGAAATACGAAGAAATGATCTCATATAGTAGATATATTTTGTGTGCATGCGTTTGTGATATGTTTGTATGTATGCATGTGTCAAAACATCTAAGAGAGAGATAAGAAAGAAAATAGTAAAACAGAAGGTTTTATCAGAACGCTTGAAGAGATGTCTAGGTGGACCATGTTTCGATCGATTTCCACACAGTTCCGAATATAGACAATATTATTTTATTTAAAGCGAGGTGTAATCGATATCTTATAAGATTTCGGGGATTCTACTTCCTTTTGTTCTCTTTCTCTCTCTTCCCATCTTTCTTTTTATCTCTGTTTTAAATCATCTGATATTAATTTAAGTCTATCTGATGTCAAATCTTGACTTTTCAAACTTTAATATATTAATTATATATTAATGCAAGCTCCTATTAAAATTAACGATCTAATGAACCGCTATATATAAACGAGAGTGCTCCACATGTCATTTTTCCATAAATTGACGTTTCGACTTTTGTGCGCGATCTTTTTTTTTTTACAAGAAATACCAATATAATATAAATATCAATGAACGTTCTCGAAAGAACACGCGCGGCGCTCGTACAATTTAAATCAGAGATTGCACTGCATTGTCTCGCATGGAGTTTTACATACTACCATGTGTGAATTGACAGATTCAATTGCGAGAGCTTTCGCGCGTTTAACGACAATTTACACTTAATAATTTGTTTTCCGAGACGAGACAAACTCTCATTTCATTTTCAAAACGATTGTACCAGTATCGATCACTCACTGATATCGTCTAATAACTTATTTGTTTGAATGTTTGTTTGTATACACAAAAAACACTTCAAATAATCAATAATTATACAATATATATATCGAACACAGACATACACAGAACTTGACAGCTCCGCCCTGTGTATATTTTACACATCCAATGTAATCAGAAACTCCTGTTACGCAAAGTAAAAAATTCTGCATAATCTTCTACAAGGCTGTGAACACTCGGAAAACAGATCTTTTTTTATTAAAAAAAATATATATAATTTGAAACAAAAAGTATGTCGAGAAGCTTCGAGATCCCGCTTCGTTTTATCGACAAGACAACATTGTGATAATCCAATACCATTTGAACAAATATCAATGAAATAGCGTTTTTGATACCTCAAACACTCCATCCCAAATGTCAGGTAACGGATATATAAGACACATGAACGCTTGCTAAATATAGAATTATGTATGAGAGCGAGCAGAACCGTTGTATCCGTAGTTCCGAATATATTTTGTACGTTCTTAGCATATAATTATGCCTGATGAAACCTTACATTGAAACAGACGTGAAAATTCGAATGTTCTCGCTGCTTCCTTCCCAAGACAAAGTTCTGAAGTTATCGAGCGATTTAAAGTTAACATGTGTGTGCTTATAAATTATTATTTATTGTTAGAGATAGGAAATAGATAGATAGATTATTATTTATTGTTAAAGACAGAAAGTAGACTGTTTCTCAAACAAAACTTTTGCAATATTTTTCTTGTTCAAATTGTGACCGAATATTTTTATTATCTTGGTATTATGTAATTAGTGTTAATTCCAAAGCGAATTTATTACATTATCTTTTTATTCTATTTTGATTTGATTATCAATTATCATGTTATTTAAAGATGTATTTTGACACAACCTAATATACTTGCTATGTGCGCCGCTCGGATGTCACGATCTTATACTTGACTTTGAAATATTAAAAGTTGATCTAGAAAATCATCTTTTAATCTCGAGAGACCATGATCTTCTTTTTGAAATCGAGAGAGAGAGAGAGAGAGAGAGAGAGAGAGAGAGAGAGAAAGAGAAAGAGAGAGAGAGAAAGAGAGAGAGAGAGAAATTTGTTGTAAATTTAAATTTAAAATTTAAATAGATGCCTTTTGGCAGATTTATATATAATTTTTTTATAATTTATTTTTTAATGTTATAATCTTGCGCATATACACACACATGTATGTAGATTACAGTAAAGTTTTTTCGGCATTTTTAAAATATTTTTTTTAGAAAACAAAATAATTTAATTA
>QVOB01021923.1:0-10406 GCA_014839585.1 Pseudomyrmex concolor
CCGGATGTTCAGTTTCCGAAATGTCAAAAGAAAACCACAACGACCGCCCACCTGCAAAATTTCGATCTGTGCGTCCCACATTACACACACATACACACGTTTGCGCGAATGCAGAACTTACATATGCGACAAAAGTTGCGACAACTACGTGTTGGTAACCAGTCTGTCTATCTGTTCGATTCACGATCGAGCACGCGGTATTTTTAGTGCGTAATGCGGGGCGCGTATATCATCGTCTTCTCAGTCGCAATTTATCATGAACCGGGCTCTGTATAAACTTGTATTCATTTATTTTATATGTATCTTTACGAGGAAAAAATAATCAAGGATAAATACGTTTTTGTTTGAATTTTATTCGCGCGATTTCTTTTATCCCGTAAATTGCTGAACTGATTTAAAATCTGTCACATAATCATAAAAATATCAAAATAAAAAAAGGAATTTATTGCTCAATAGAAAGATATGTTACATCGTTATGTATACTTGTAAAATACATCTCGTCCCTCGCAATCGGTGTTAAAAATAAGAACGCGAAAGAATTGAAACGTATTTAATTAAAAAAGCATTTACTTTCTAAATATAAAAAGTGTCATGCATGCAAAAACGTGTATAGTTGCCGATGAAGTATGAATAATATATAAGGTGTAACTGTAAATCGTATCCTGTTATAAATACGAGTCTGTCAATAATCTTTTTTGGCGAACGATCGTCGCTTTCCACAACGACTGTAACTGTAGTATACCGCTGTAAAATGTATTACTTGGTAAGTATATAGAGAGTATAGATAGATAAAATCGGAGAGTGAATCAGGTTAAAATTTGAAACTCACACGTTTTGGAAACAGAGTGAATGTGTGAGAATGAGATTGAACTATCTAACGAGAGTTAGTGCAGAGTAAAATCAAAGAATTGTGAGCGAGTTTGTTGAATTTTAATATGATTCAACTACCGAGTTTATTCATTTATTCTCTGTCGATATCTCGGAATTAAAGATCTGCAACAAGATCTTTGTTAAAGATTTTTAACAGTTTTTTAAGATTTGAGAGAGAAAATATCAAAGTTGGAAAAATGACGTTTTATATTATAATGTTTTTTTCATAAAAAAAAGTTTTTAATAAAAAAATTATTGATAAAGTTTAATATTTTCCGTACCTCGATGGGTTTGGATAAATTTGCTCATAATTTTACATATGAATAACGTTTTGAGATTTATTGGTACGGTGTTCTGGTCGTTTTTATTAATATTTACAAATAGATTATCTTTTTGTATCTACAATTACTTTACTTTATGTTGTATATTGTTTGCTTGATAGATTTATTAGCCTTGTTCCACTTCCGAGATATCGATATTATGCATAGTATATGGTGTGGGTGTCAATGAATCGAGTCGTTGACGCTGAATATATTGAGTAGTATATGTTTTAATGATGTGATTCCATAATATGTCTCAATATGCACAGGTAAATATTCTTGTCATTATAAGCGACAATGTTACAGTGTGTAATGTGATACGATAGTTGGTTTATAAAGTAACCACTTCTCTCTCTTACTCTCTCTCTCACTCTCTCTCTCTTTTTCTCTCGTAAGAACTTAAAATAACTCTAAAGGATAAAAACTACATAACTATCGGCTAGCGACTATTTTAGCGATAACAATAGCCTACCATGTCTTTTACTAGTGGCGCTTGTGAGTGTGTACATCGTTTATTGTATTGTTATATTCTTTCTCTGTATTTCTTTCGTCTAAAATTGATCTTCTGTAAATCTGTCGCTTTTATCAATTTCAGAAACATACCAAGGCTTTTGGTAGAGAAAACAAAAGATAAATTAAAAAACATACTTTATCTCGCGATAAAGTAAATCTTTATATATTTGTTATATTAATTCTTCCAAAGCAACTCATGAAGTTTTACGACAAACTTTCAATGTGTTTAAATATTAATTTCGCTTTGAGAATAGCTTGTTTGCGAGCAAAAAAAGAAAGAGTATTTTCTTTATATAACTTTTGCACAAAAGTATCTCGTTAGAAAAAAAGAAGCTTGGTATTTCCGAAATTAATATGGAATCACGCTCGCTTCTTCGCCTTTACCGGCTGGAGATGTACGTTCTTTGCAATTTTTGTAAAAACCGATAAATTTACTTTTTCTCTTCGCGCATATTGTAAATCACTCGATATTGTGAACCAACGAAAAGTTTTTCAATTAACTCGTTAAGCGTGTTCGGACAGATGTGCCAAAATCATCTTAATTCCAACAAGATCTTAACACGTACTTGCACTGCACATTTAGCACTACCATCTTTACAATACCAAATTGCGAAAATACACATAGAAGTAAATAATTTTATACATATATGTATTTATTCTTAAATTGATAAATCCACAAACACGTTATTTAACTAAAAACAATTGAACAATTTGCACAAATGTGTATGTATTAAATTTTGTTAAAGAATAAAAAGATCTGCTTTGCCATAATCGTGATCCGATTAGAAAACGCGCGGCGTCAACGTGTCCTGTTAAACCGTCGAATGCTTTAAAAATAACTGAAAGTGATTTTTATTAATAATACCAGAAATCCACGCGATACGGCGAGAAGCGGCGTGATCGTCAGCGTGTGTCTTCGCGGTCAAAGAAATTTGAAGCGAATAATAATAACTCTTGCATCTTTAGACACACATAAAAGTGTCCCACACATACTCCTAACATATACTCATGTATACAGTGTAGTCGCATAAGAATGAGTGAAGTTTTACTCCATTAGCTGTAATACACGAATAATAATAATAATAATAATAATAATAATAATAATAATATAATTGTATATATAAATATATGGATGTGCGTGGATCGTGGTGATAGTGGTTGTGCTGTTGTGTTCAGTGTGTGACGGTATAATATGTGTATATATATTATATATATGTCTATATTTATATATAATTTTTCTTGCGAGCAGATTTTGTGTCGCAAAGCTTGTGTACATGCAATCTCGAATGTTAGTCGGTCTTTCGGTTTTTTTTTTAACATTGTTTTCTATCAGCGCGGCAAATGCTTGCCCAAAAGATAACACAATCCGCTTACCGCGAAAAGTTTTCTGTCGCGTATTTTTTTCTGCCTAAACTTTTAATTTTAATTCTGCTGTATATTGTTCAGCTACTTTTTTTTCCAAATTATACGTTCGCGCTACGAGAGAATGAGGCACACTTTCGGAATATTCCGTACAATACGGCCGAATAGATGAGATATAAATCGGATTAAACTTGATAAAAAATATATATGAAAAGCGTTAATTTTTATTATAAAAGTTAAAAACAGTAAGAATGTAATATTTTTTTATAATATTACACTTTTTAAATTGAAGTCAAAACGTCTGTAAATTAACGTTTTTCTCAAAATAAACTTTATGTAATTAATAATATAATTATAATTGTTTATAAATAAACTATACAAAACATACACACTATATGAATGTTAGCTCTAAGTAGCTTTTTTATACATTCGTCTTTTAAGATTCAAATTTTTAATCCGATTTGATCTGAATCCAAAGCGGTCATCACTTCATGTGCGTTTTCCATGCATTTCCGCTCTCATTTTCTCTCTCTCTCTCTCTCTCTCTCTCTTTTTGGTAGTTCCTGCAAAAAAAAAACGGAAACTTTCAAGTAGGCTGCTGGCTCGAAGAGAAAATCAGACTTCGGGAATGCAAAAAAACATCGCGCTTTTTATCTTTTTCCACGCAAAAAATCGCGCGCTTGGATTCGAAAGGATTAACAATTTCAGAACTAAATTTCAATTTTTTTATATTTCATGTTTTTTTCTATATATATATATTCTCATATAGAATCTGTAGATATACATTCTTGGCAAATCCGAAAACACTGATTCCAAAATAGGAACAGATCATTGTGCGAACTATGTATACAGGGTGCAATTTGTGAGAAACACACACGTTGTGTTCGTATTCTGCTCGATACTATACACAGATCTTTTTATATACGTTCTCTCTCTCTCTCTCTCTCTCTCTCTCTCTCTCTCTCTCTCATTATCTCTCATCTTTCCATGTCGCCTAAAGTCTGTCTCGTTGCCTTTTGCCAGTGTTTTTCTTTCGTTCCTTTTTCATTTCATGCACTGTTTTCTCTCATTTTCTCTCATCTGAACGGGTGGTACATTTGATAAAGTGCATAGGGCTGCTAGGCACAGATAATTGACTCGCAAATAACTCTTCAAACAACATTAGAGCGTACGACATACATAGTATTAATATACACATTACATCGTTTATAGTTCTTATTTTTGTTTTCAAGAAGTAACCGCGTTTTAGGACATGTCTACGTGTGTGAATGATGTATTTCTCTTACGTTACAAGCTTGTGCTGTAATATTGCCCGATAGAAAATGCTCTCTTCCTGCTATACAAAAGTTCTTTTTCGCGTCTTCAAATTTGTAATATATTTCAATATAAATCTAATATTTAATATTTACAAGACTGAAATAATTCATATATTTTTAAATTACTTTAATTGTTTTACACATTTAAATTTATTTTGTACACGAACTTCATCACCAAATTGTATAAGAGATGCGTGTAGAACAATCGACAAAAAAGAATTGAGGAAAAAACTAGATTTTTTTTTGTAACAACGTCATTTTACGATAAGAATATCTTTTCACAAAAAATAGAAAATTTTGAACAAGAGAACATATCCATCGGATGCCATTATTGCACGTTATTCCTCTGTCGTCGTTGTGTGTGTCTTCTGATGTATGAATAGATCGTTTCCTATTGACAGCTTACAACATTTACGGCGCTGCAGCATGACAGGCTATTATGGATGGTCAATGCTTTTGATTGACACGGCCAGTATGAAATTATGGGCCGTATAAGAAACATGTAGCAACAGACGTTCCATGAATATATATAATTAAGCAAATCGAATCAAGCTCAAAAACCATCGCATGCCACGCAAAAGTTGACTTGGTTTTTACTTTAGCTATTTCTGATCAACTTCCAATGTCATCGAATTAATTAAAGCAATTAATTAAACTCAAGCCTTACAGAATAGAAGTTTGCAAACTTGTTTAATCTAAGTTTCTTTAACGTGCGAAAACTTCTATGGCTTCTCTTTGTGCGGTACAGCTGAATATGTTTCAAATTAAAATTCAATTAAATTTAAAATATTTCGAAATTGTAAAAACTTTTATATTAATACACAAAAACATTTTTTACCAATAAATTAAAACATTTCTTTAGCAATAAATTAGTTCAAAAATTAAAATGTCGCGTACTTCAATTCTATTTTATATAACAATAAAAACGTTACGCAATAAAAACAATCCAAACTCTATTTTCCAAAATGTCTCTTCCGTAATAAATAAGATTCTGATACAATCAGATAATTCATAACAAAACAAACTATTACACAAAAGTCATCAAGAGATATATATCACGAACTTATCATTGGCGATCCAGCGCAAACTATCCTGACGCAGCAGCTGTCGTTTAGTGTTCCTCGTCGTGTCGTTGTGTTAACTGATGTCATGTGTGTGGATGATGTCTATGCTGGTGATGCACGTGATCGATGCATTATAATAATATACACAGTCAACAAATCTTATTACATCTAATTTGTCTTTTCACGCAGCGATGGGAAGACAGAGCTTAGAGACCCTTCCGGCTTAGATGTACAATAACGAGATGGAGGGTAGATAACAGATAAAGAAGGAAGGGGGGATAAGAAAAGATATAGAACAAAAAAGTCAGAGAAAAAAGTGACTGATAATCAACGTGTCTCTAATTTCTATTTGGGATATCGAAAGACAGGACAGAAGGACCAAGGGAGAATACCGGCAAGGGTGTATCGCTTAGAAACATTGATATGGCATATGGTAGTGCTCAGGGTGCCTAAAATCTGATATGTAGGAGTGGGTATAAGTCACCGGTAATACTTGGCTTATCGGATTGGGCTTCTTGGAATCGCTAGAAAGGCTATAATGCGCTTTGGCTTGTTTTGTACAAGCACGTTCGAAAATTCCGCTTGATGGAAATCAATATGCAATTTAAACGAAATTACAACCTGTATTAAATTCTAATAATTGGACTATCATATTACGAGCAATAATTTGACGAAATGTTAACGCAATTTTAAAATTTCGTTATTGTATCCACTTAAATGGTATGTGTCTTTACGATGAAAACATTTGCGAAATGTTTTCATAAAAAAAAGTGACCAAATTTATGCAATATATTGATTGTATTAGAATAATCCTCTCTTCCGCGTACAAAAGAAATCAAAGCGCACCGGCAGTAATACCCCCCTTTCGCAGTACCATTAATTAATAACAATATTTTAAATATATATATATATATATGTATATAACGATATGTACCTACACTGTATTAACTATCTATCTAGATGTCTAACTAACGAGTATTAACCTAAACACCTTAAACGCAACGTCTATTTAATGTACTTATTCAGCCCGGGACTATCACAGAGTCCGCGCGCAAGGGACTATAAATAATTATAACACTAATAATAAAGATAATGATAATTATACTATTAATAATTAATCAATCGAATATCTCTCATACGATTGCAAATATATACATATAGATGGGATATGTATTAGTAAGATCTAAGAACAAGTTATCTTGTCGTAGCGTATTTCTCAAAGTTATACAGTTAATTGTCGACACAGATGGCTCGTCTTTACAACCTCGAGTTTCATGTATTTTCACATATCTGTGTGTGTGTGTGTGTGTGTGTACACGAGTGGACATGTAACATGTATTAATCGTGCTTACATACACAGTGCTATTTATACTTCTATATCTGGAATACTGTATCATTTTTATAAGATCTCTAAAGACTACAAATTGCGGTTGTTTTGTCTATCAGTACAAGATGCTCCGCGAATATTTCCTAATCCATATTACACACAGTGTACTTTGCGATTAAATTAACGATTAAACTTTACGTTGTTTTTCGTGTACATCGCGATCGTTTTACATTTAATTAGATCCACTATTAAGCGTGACACTTAGCGCGAGAGAGAGTATGCGAAACTTACTCTTAAAAGTCCTCTTAGTACCAAGAAAAAAAAACGATAAGCTATGTACATCCATTTGTCCATTAGAAAGAGACGCGCGATTAATCTTATATCGTAAACATCTATATCTCTACTTGTCCTTTTTTTAACTCTCAACTGCAGCTGCAGGTTCCAAAGAAACCAGAAATCACAAAAGTACACATCATCTAATGACAAAAATGCGAAATTTATACTTTTTATGTAAACAATGTGATTAAAATTTAATCGTGTTTAAGGCGTGTTATTTCTATTGTCATGTGTGTTTTACTATGCCGATCCAACAGGATTAAAATTGTGAAAATTGTTACATAAGAATATAAATCGCATCTCTCTGCAAAAAATCATATTAATTTATCATTATATTTAACGCATTTCGTAAAACGCAATTACATTCTCTGTTTTCGCATAGGATTCTGCAGCAACAGTTATATAGCACCGACAAAAGGGCTGCTTCGTTCAAGAGTTGTATGTTTGTGTGTTGATATGCAAACCGTAAGCTTCGCTCACTTTTTTCACGAGGCTCATCATCATTATCATATTATCATCATCTGATACAAAGTACTCGCAGAAATAATATATGTTTGTTAATAATACATATGCATCTTTAGATTTAACCCTTCTATCCGTCGGTCACTCTCACTAGGCGTAACATATGATCGGAACACACAAGCGGCTATTTTTAAGAAATCCTGTCTCCCTCGCGGACTACAAACTATCTAATTTCTTCGACACGTTACGCTTCTATCTTATTTTTTTTTTTTTTTTTTTTTTTTTTTTTTCCTACGATCGTCGTTTAAGTTTCTACCGAAGATCCTCGTTTAAGTCCTACCGAAGATCTTCGGTCTCGTCTAGATTTGTATTTTATTTTATCTACTTACACATAGCGCACTTGAAAAAGGGTTAAATATAAAGGTCGATCGTCAAAGGGACGTCTAAAACTTTGTTTCCCGTCTTTGCACGTTCGTTCCAGATATGTCTCACGAATCGAAAGTGTAACGACAGGAAATATCGAATTAAGCAACTGTTCGTTGTAATAACATTCTACATACACATCGTTACTTTATCAGAATTTAACGCGCAGATAAAGTGTCAGAAAATAAGCGAGTCTGGTATGCGTGTTCTATATATCGCGACGCGTTGTTAAACTCACGTCAGAGGGGTTTTCTTTCATCAAGACAGTATCTCGCAAAAACCAATGTTATTATATTTTTTCAAAAACTTTCTTATTTGTCTCTTAACATACTTTTTTATTGTATTTATTTTCACAGGTTTTAAGAAAACAGAAAAAAACTACAAATAGTAAAAATAAGAAAAAATGTCAAAATTAAGAGATTTATTATCCTAAAACTTTCAATTTTATTTAGAACATATTTAATTTAAAAAAATTTTTTTTAATATTTTTTTTAATGTGCGATATTTAAAATTACTACTCATTTAGAAGTTATTTTGGATTCAATCTAATATATAGCGACAATACACTCTTGATTTTTCAACACCGCACTCCGTATCACATATAAATATATATGTATATATATTTATATATTTTTTTATTCACAAAATTGTATGATATGATTACACATTTTAAATTGCTTAACATCTACTCACGTTTTAGGTCCTGTTCACTAAATCAAAAATTTAAAATATTCTCCAAGTAAAATGTGATGTGTTTTCTTAATTTAAAATTTTTATATATAATTACATAATATATATACTAAAAGTCATAATATTGAGAATATTACTGTTAAAAACATAAGAATGTGATGTAAATTTTTTATATTTTTTCCAAAGGAAAGTAAGGACTAAAAATTTATACATGATATAGATATTTGATCACAAACGCAACTGTAAAATATATTAACAAAACAATACTTGCGTGTAATGCAAAACCGCGTTACTTAGCTTAGTACCTCTTTATTTTTTCGCGTTTTTGTTTTTTTATTATGTCGTCCCTTACGATCGACAACACCTTCAGCGAGAACGCCTTGTCGTGAGCGATCGTCATGAGAATCAATCTTCGCGCGTTTGCTAGCCAAAGCCCATTTTTTGAAAACGGTATACAATCTATTTTCTAGTTGTATTGTAACAAATATTGCATCGAATATAAATTTTTTCTTAATTAAATTATATTCATTTGCGTTAGGTCTCTTTCTCTCACTCTTGTTCTCTCTCTTTTTCTCTTCTTCTTCTTCTTGGACGCACGCATCCTTTATTATCTTACGTTACGTATGGCCGAGTCAAAGAGTCTATTATTTATGTAGTTTAGTAGTAGAGTAGTCGTTTGGTTCGCTTCGCGCAAAATTTGTTCGGAGATCTAAAACCATTCTTATAAAAACGCTCCTCGGCCCGACAAAATATTACCGAGGAACACTAATATTTTGTGTGTCGTCAACTTCATTGTTTCTTACATGTGTGTTTTTTTGTTTCAATATATAAAATTTTCAATTCGCAGTCCGCGATCTAATCAAAAAAGATGTACGAGTGCCGCTTAGCGCTCGTACGAACGTGGCGGATACTCGATATCGTATCGTCTCGTCGCAACCTGAACACTACAGCCTTGAAAGGGAGGCGGGTTCGTTCATTTGTTTTGTTTGTTCGATTGGAGAAACGGAGGTGAAAAAGGGGGATAAGTGGAAACGATTTTAATTCTCTTAACTAAAGATAGAAGTCTAGATGACTTTATTGTATAATAACGTCTAAAGCCCGCGAGAAGCTTCGCGCGACGAGAATCGAAAAGAAAAAAAAACAATAAAAATATTTATATACATTACTGTATATATTACTGTTCAGATTAAAAAAACTGCAAAATATAGAAATATCATCTTACCTAATGATATGAAAAGATAAGAATTAACTCTTATCCGGTTAACCATAATCAAAATATTTGTATCCTCCAAAACTAAAGCAAACTATTATTTATTTTGTTTGCTAGATTTGTTTTATTTTTAATGAAAAAATTAAAAAGATATTTTGTTTTTTTTTACTTAAAAACTTTTTGAAAACATAAAGGTTTCTTAACAAACTTTAAAGTATGTATTTTTAATTTTTCTCATTATTTTACTTTCTAATACATGAATAAAGTGTTTATAGTATTTAGAATAAAATCTATAAATAAAGTTATTATATGATTAAAACAATGGTAGAGACCACTCAAGCAAAAGTAGCGTAAGAATCTTAGCATACTTATTTAGATTCGCGCGTTGAAATTATTTAAATATTTTCGCACTATTTAGCAATAATATGTTAAGCAATAAGTTTAACAATCGTACTGGAAAGCTGCATATTCACAAAAGTTATTTTATCTCTAAGTGGACTATTATGTTGTTGT
>QVOB01021926.1:0-24522 GCA_014839585.1 Pseudomyrmex concolor
GTGTCTTTTTATTTCGTTTTTTGTTTATGTAAAAAGCGCGACAAAATACCAAGAAAAATATTACAAAATACTACAAAAAATACTACAAAAGTATAATCTCAGAATGGGAGGTACGTCGGGAGCAAAAATTTTTGTCTTCACGTAGTTTTATTAATTAATGATGCGATAACATCTTTGGTTCATTGCGTCGAGCGCATGTTCGTTACGCCCACATTATGACTATAACTACTACCACCACTACTAACTTCCGTTTAATTGACGCGGATACGGGACAGATTCATCTAGTTTTATTTGGAATATCTTGCCTTTATTGCTGTTAAACGCAACTACCGTTTATCGTTAGATCGTTTAGCATTATTATAGTCTCTCGTCTCTATACGTGTGCCGATGTACGGAATTCTCGAAAAAAAAAAAAAAAAAAATTTAGAAACAAGGGAGTCGCCTCGTTGCCAAATGGACCAGAAGAAGATGCGCCGTCGTAAAGCCACGCGGGAGATAAAAACCATCTCGCGAGATTTAAAAATTCGGCGATAAACGGGATTAGAACGCGGAATTTCTCCTTTATCTTTACAACTGCTCGTATTGCCGTGTTTTCTGATGTACACGCGCGTTTCAACATGACCGAAAATGCAATCGGACGGGACCGAATTCGACGAAAGCATCCGTATATATTCAATTAGAAATCTGTTGAATAAAATATACATTTTTTTTATGTTACACCGTGCGTGCGTAACACATATCGCATGTTACTACTCATGTTTTTAGCTTAATGGATTGCAATCGAATAAAGATGTGGTTTTTACTTTTGTAAATGTTTAAAAAAATGGATTATTTCGCGACTCTTCTCTACGCTATTCGCGCTGCATGGTCAGGAAAAGTTAGTCCGAACCATTAAGCAAAGAGACAAATCACCCCGCGGGAGTGATTCGCCAATTCCCCGCGAATGTTTCCCAATCTTGTTCGTCAGCCAAACAAATTTACAAATCCATATAAATTGCCATAGAAATCGCTCGATTCCTCGATCGCTGCTTCCCTATCGTTCGAGAAATTCATATATATTTATTTGCGCGTGATTGCCGCGCGATCGAGTGCGATGTGCGATGTATGTGTGTTCTCCGGTCGACGAACACATGGAAGAAACGATTTCAACGACCGTGAATCGTGTGTGTGTGTGTGTTGTTGGAAATAAAGAAAACACTTTGGTTTTTAATAAAAATAAATTTAAACGACACGAGCGCGATATGAAATATAAAGATATAACGGTGTGTGCGGAATTAGACACATCATTTTATTTAATGCGCGCCATTATGTCGCTTGCATCATTAGTGCACTGCGAATCAAATTAAAATCTTATAAAAACAAAGTGTTGTTGTGTGGAATTAAATTATAATTTAGGTTTATATATAAAATTATACAATTTAGTTTGCACAATGCAAAGAGTTTCTGTATACGCGATGTGTAAAATTGCTTCGTGAAGACACGGAATCCGAATTCGTATTATTGACGTCTCATAGAATTTTCTAAGACTTTTTCATCGACTTTCGCTCCTTCCACGCTCAGTTCGGAAAGAAGAACTGGATTAACATAAAAGCATCTCCCCGTTTATGGTCGCACATACTCGATATATATGTACGTATACATATACACATATGCGCCTTCCTCGAAATTTCACGTCTTGTTGGCGTCTTGTTTTCGTTCGGCCGTATCAGAAAGTCGTGACGATCTTTTTTTTTTTTTTCGGGGATACGGATGGGATTGAATTTGTCAAGGCAGTGGTCAAACCACTTTTTAATGTTTCGTTGGAGATTATTTCGCTACCTCTCTTATGAGCAGCCGGTTCGTAACACTATCTTTTCCATCCGAGGCTCTCGTCTCCGACGCAACAATAGTTCTTAAAAGATTACGCGCGCTAATGTTTTCTCTCAAATGCCACGGTGTATCGTGGATCTTGAAAAATTAACAGCGAACACACACACGCACGCCCCGCACACATCTTTTAAATACTTAAACTCTCGCTGCACACGTGTTCGCGTTATATTTCCATCTTCAACAAAACTAACATCTAACAAAAAAAGATTCTGCGAAAAATACAAATTTTTCACAAAATATACTCTATGATAGATTATAAAAAAAAGTGAGAGACTGTTTAAATATATTTTGCAAAAATAATACCATATTGATTAAAAAAATAAAAAAATAAAAATTCACAGTGTAACAGTTGAAGGAATTATTCATCGTTCAAAAAGCCAATATTTTCGCGCTTGTTCGTTTAGTACGACTTTTCGATAGGATTCCTCGAACGGGTCTTATCGGAGACGAGGCTAAACCGTTTAGGACCCATATTCCTGTCTCCAGGATTCTTATCGGGACCCTTTGACTCGTTACCACTAATTCAGCGTTATAAAGGTGCGCTGCGTGTGCGTGTGTCCCGTCCAACTTACCCTAACGGAGGTCCGTAACAATGACTCAACCTATCAGGAATTCGCTGCGTCTTAACCGACCGGTTAAAAGACTTCGGATGACAGTAATCAGACTGCTGATCGGTGTAACGCGACCGATATGATCTTGTAACAAGAACGTAAAAATGCCTCAACATTCCTTTAAATTCCGCGGCCGACGTGGTGACGTAAGAACTTCAATTTCGTTCAGTCGCGAAATTGATATCTCGAGCGAGGAATCTTTGCTTGGTACAATATTTTTCTTTTGTGTGTGTTGTTTTTTTAATATTTTGATAAACTTTTCGCCAGATTCAGTTGCAACGGGTAATTGTACACCGAGATCTAATGGATTCTAGTTCTCGCGTTTCTTTCGCCATATCTCCGATGCTTCTCGCTGATTCTTTTGTTCAACA
This sequence comes from Pseudomyrmex concolor, assembly GCA_014839585.1. Classification (NCBI taxonomy): domain Eukaryota; kingdom Metazoa; phylum Arthropoda; class Insecta; order Hymenoptera; family Formicidae; genus Pseudomyrmex; species Pseudomyrmex concolor. Next base: position 2,852 of record QVOB01021926.1, read on the forward strand.
ATTGAGTGAAATATTAATCACGTATTATGTCGCAAAAAAAGTAATTTCGTTTTTGAACTTATATTAAAAGGAATATATTTCTCTAACGGCATCGAACTCTCTTTAAGGACTTCGAAAGATACTTGATAAAAGTACCCATCGCAGTTAGTGACCATTACGTTTCTGCATCACAGACTCTGACTAGTCTCGACGACCACGCTCAGACTCAGGATGTATCCGGCAATTCAACCGGAAGTGGAATGGTGGCCGCCAGTGCGACGCAATTGCTGTGCAGCTTGATCCCCGAAGAGCCTTTTGAGAAAACGATCCTGCAGAGCCGCGTTCAGGATATCGCCGGGTAAGTCCTATGAACTTTCAATTTATATGAGAGTACAGCCTTTTATATTATGATCCTGAGACTTCGACATCGATGGCGCATGAGGGCCCGAGCCTTTTTTTTAAAACGAAAATAACATTTTTAGTAACGTGCACTTTCGAAATGCGCGGAAAATTGACGAGTTTGAACTCTGTTTTTTCGTAGAAAGTTATCGAAAAATGTTTTTTGTTATATTTTACAGTTCTCACGTCACACTGTATTTTAGTAGATTGCTCGTTGTGAATTTATCATTCTAACAAAAAGCCATTTTTATTAGCGAACTACGTATTTTTTCTGTGCAGAAAAGATGCGCGCCTCGACAGTTATTTTGCCGAATAAATACTATAGCGCACTGTCATAGCGCGTTCGATTATTAGTTACAAATGGTGAGCCATCAAAAGTAATCTCCGCGGACGACCGAAAGTATTATTTCACTGATTAGAGTAATCAAAGCGTAATTAGTAGCGTTCCACTTTTTTTTTCCCTCCCCCTCCGGGTGATACGAACACCCTACACGTAATTGCGGGCAATCATCTACAATGAAATCGTAACTTCTGTAACGTGTCTTTACGTGTCTCTTTTTCCTATATTCGATTTTTTTTTTTTTTTTACAACTCGACAAAAGAACCCGGGAGCCGCTGAGATTGGTATTTTCGATAAAACGCGGAGACCTTGTCGAAAATAAATAACAACGATTTGTGAGCACGTGAGAGACAGAGACTTTGCGTTCACCACACTCGTAAGAAACGCGTGAAAACATTCGATCCGCGTGATTCGCTCGCTCTTTCCATCGCATTTTCCTGCGCTTATTGATAGATCTTTATCTTTTCTCACTCGAGATGTCTGACGTGTATTTTCGCGCTCGGACATTTCTTTTGCACTCGCGTGCGAGCTCTCGTTCAGAATTTCGCGCCGTTTGATCTGGTCGAGTCATTTGTTGCGCAAACACCATCTAAGACAGCGTCTTTGAATAGAACGAAAGAAATATGCTCGGTGCTTTGATGCGCGCACACGGACCACCCTCGCTGTAAAATACAGCAGGCGTTGTCGCGCCAATACCGAACTTAATACGCGAGTCACAGTTATAAGTGACAGGACGCAAACTGTGTTTTCGTTGCATCGCGCGAGATCCGATCTTCGTCGGGGTGAAGACTCGCACCTGGGTCAACTTCCTCCGCGAGGACCCCCCAAAACGTTTTGGTTTAACCCCTTTGCGTACGAACAAACTCGCTTTCCCTCCGTTTTTTCCGGAGTTTGAAAGAAACTTTAAACGCGATATTTTATATTTTAATAGACAAATATGGTAATGATCTCATCCTGTCTTCGTTATTCAACTGATTAAAAACTAGGGGTGATTTAAACTATATATTTAATGTGTATATTTAAAACAGTTAGCGAACAGTTCGATACATCTGATCGCGTTTAAAATTATTGCGATTGTCGTATCGCATAGGGGGGGATTTACGCATTTCTGTGAACAATTGCGCAATAAGTAACTTCAAGTAGCGCACGTTAGTAACATCGTCTCTCTCTACAAAAAAGTTGTCTTGTTTTCCGTCGGCGTACTTTACAGTTGGGTGAATCTGCGAATTTCACGTTCGCCGATCGTACTGTCTGGCCTTGTATAATGAATGACGAAGGTGCGATCAGAATTATTGTCGAGCCCCGTGCGCGCGCGCATATACACACACACACCGGTAGTGTACATGTGTACGTGCGTGCGTGTGTGTGTGTGCGTGTCTGTGGGATTATTATGATTAATTTCCTGCCGATGCGAGAAAGGCCTAGTCACGATTTTTACTCAGCGATGGTTGCTTTTCGCTCGTATCTTTAAAGTGCGCAGATGTGTAACGGCGATCGATCATTTTGTACGTCGTAATACTTATTTGACGGTCGTTAAGTGCACTCGCCGTCACTCGGTTCCCCGAAATAAAATACAAAAAAAAATAATTCACGACCAAACGCTTTACTGTTGCTTTCGTTTCACAGAGAGGAGAAACTACCAACCAACTACTTCGCAACGAGCGAAATCAATGTAGCGAACAATCCGCACGACGTTACACATGTATATTTGATGGCGCCTGAGTGATGTCACTTGTGTGACTGAATAACCGTCAAATATAACGATTCGATGGTGTTTGTACATTTTGACGGTCAATAAATTATGACGTAACATAATGAATCGTGCACACAACACGTATATCTAACGTAAATATCTGTACATAAATGTTACATCTGTAAGAACTTTTCTAGATTACGGATAGGAGTGTTCGTTACATTAGCATGACACGCGAGAATAGATTTTGGAGGTAAATAGCAGGTGCGAAACGACAGATAGAGATAGGATCGAAGTCGATAGATCACGAAATCTATGATAGTCGCGAAAATCACGTGGCGAAGAACTGTGCGAAAAGATAGATCGACGTCATAAAGGGCTGAAAATACTTTCGTTCGTTTGATAATTAATCAATATTTGTTCGCGGTTTTATAGTGGCAATAAAAACTGAGTTTTATTCTTTGATCGTACACATACGTGAACGGCATTTGCATATACAGCTGTTTTTATCGGCCAAATGTTTCTTCGCGTTACTTTCTTTCGACGCAAAAGTCGAAATTTCAGATTTTGAACTCGTATAAAAGCAAGGAGTTAATGTATTTTACTGAAAATTATAATCTAAACTAAAGAAAAAAAAACAAGTTTCCAAAAAGTCCACAAATTTCTTGATTGTAAAATAGAGAATATAAATTATCGCGCGGTAGTTTTTTTTTTTTTTTATCGCGTCATGTGATGTTGACACATGTATCTCTTAAAATCTTTTGATTGTGCATGAATGACTTCATAAAATAACAGATGCGTCGTGTGAAGATAAAGAGATAAAAAAATATTTCTCTATCACGTTTTTATTCGTTAGTCCCACGTATCTCCGCAATCTTGAGCAAAGAAACGTCGGAGTGGCAGCTCTTTCGGTAACCCTTTTTTTTTTATTTAACGCCAACGATAATGTATATACAGGTCATCTTTCTAGTTCAAACTTCATGACTTCATGTAACAAACTAATCGTTCTTTTAGTGATTTTTTTTTCACATACATGCGTTTATACAATATTCAATAAACTAGTGTTGAACAAGTGCATTTAAATATCGCCGGAGAATATTCATTTATGCAAAGAACACATCAGAGATCGGAGTCAAAGCTGTGACCGCAGAAAGACGATCGATGATGACTCGGACTGTTTCCGTAATTGAAAACTCTCAAAAATAACGACGATCGGAATTTCGAGCGTCGACTAATTCGCCAGAGAGAAAGCACCACAGGAAAAATCAAAGTTCGCAAATACTTTCGTCGCTAATCCCGGAGCGAGTACCAAGGAGGAATTTGTCTCGCGTAAAGGCAATGTCTATGTCTGTTTTTAATCGGGAATGCGAACGAGCGAGTAATTGATAATCCACGTCTCGACAACGTTTTCGCGAGAAACGTGCTTCTGTTCTACATCAATTCAGCAAGTGTTTTTCTCTCGCGCAAATTAAACATATATCAATTAATTATAAGTCAATTTTAATTAGCGCCCAACTTCTTTATTCATCGGAGAAAAAAAATGCCGCGAGTGAGAATTTCAATGCAAAAGACCGCGGCGGCGGTGTCATCAATGTGAATCTTTTCTTAAAGTATTGTATATGTGTCGCACCTCCAACTCGCAATGAGATAAATCACAGTTTGCTCTGGTTAATTGGAAACGGGACTCGACGCGATTTGTTTCTCGCGTTTTGTTTCTCTTCGCGGCTCGGGGATTAAATGGGCTTTCGATCAGCTTGTCGACGTCCACGAGTCTAAATTTTCCTTAGCACGCCCCGGAGGCTCGCGCGCCATCGCGCCCTTCTGCCACGAACGCGTGCCCTCCGTCTATTGTTACAAAGAATTAAAGGACTACGTCTTAATCGCGCGCACAAACGACGTTCCACCTATCGAGAACTTGAGCGCGAACTTTTAAGCTCGCTATAATTACGTTAGACCTAATCAATATAATCGCGATAGAATACGCAATCTCGCGAGCCTGAAAATATCGAGCGATATTTTCTCTTGACCCGAAATCGCAGAAAACAAATGTCGTTTTTCTGTAATTTCAAGTTTTTTTATATCAATTTAAAAAAATCTTGTAAAAACAAACCGGAAGTTAATACTTGAGATTAAGATTTTGCGTTAGAAAAAAGCACTCGTTCAAGGCGCAAATTGCAAAAATAATTTGCAATGTAATCGTCAGGCAACGTGTACGTCAAACTGACGCATTAATTAATGCGCCGCTAGACGAACACGGCGGCTCGCGCATTTACTTAACGTAATAAGGTTCCCAGCGGCTTCTTCTACGCCCTTCTCCTCCTCCTCCTCGTCGTTCGCGCAAGGTAGGCAGGCAGGGTTTATTACGAAAATGAAAAGGCTACGTTTTAGTCGTGCAACATGATTAAATCGGGAGTTGCGCGAAACGAGGTTAGACGCGAAACGACGACGGCGTGCGCGCCTGGCTCTTTTCCCCTTTGAAGAGCGGCGGGCAAAATCTATTTTATTAATATAACGGCGCTGCTGTTTGATCTGATAATTCAGTTTCGCCGTCCTAAAGAGCATTCTCCTCCCCTCTCCCGTTTTTCCTCTCGCTTTCTCTCTTTTTTCCAACGTGCTCGTAACACTAAAGGCGGCATCTCGCAGCAAGCGCACCTCCGATATCTCCCAGTGGGCATTTTCGAACTTCTTTTCTCGTTCCATCCTTCCGCCTGTGATGCCCCTCGTCTCCTTATCGATTTCATGCAAATACGATACGCGGTGCGCACCTATATCGCGATCGCGAGGAGAAAATAACAATAAATAGTTGATAGCGCGATAGAGTTCGCTCTAATAAATGAAACGGAGCTCGAGCAACAGCGGCGTAAATTCACAATAGGCAAATTTACTTTCGACGTGTTTTTTTCTCTTTCTCTAATAAAATTATCTGAGCAATAAATTCTCACTTGCAAAAATAAAATCGAATTTAAAATAGATCCATCCGTGATGAGAAAAAAATTGAAAAAGAACGTAATAAACCGTCTTTGACGACATAAGAAAACGAAATGTTGTATACACCTGTATCTTTTCTGTGAAGAAGAAAGACGTTGAGTTTTTCTCTAAGTAATCGACGACTCCGCGAACGAAGTCAGCGCGTCGTCGGCGAAAAGCGATTTTTTCTTGGACAAAGTCCAGCGTATAGAGAGTCGCACACCTGTCACGTTTGTTGGTTCGAAGCGCGCGCTCGTAGGCGCCGTCTGAAAAGAGAATTGCGCGAGGGTGGACACGGTTGTAGCCGGCAAGATCATCGGTGGTTGCGGAAGAAAGGGGGAGAAGAAGAAAAAACATCGCGGGGGTGAATGAGCGAGGCGGGCTGGGTACGTAATCTGCTAATGGACTCTCTCTCCTTTCCTCTCCCCGTCTCGTTCCTTCCTCCTCTCGCTCCCTCTCTGTTTCTCCTCGTCCAAATTCACCCTCGGCCGCTACACATCCCCGTGCCCTCTCAACCCTCTTTCGAACGGGCTCGGCGCTCATCGCTTCTCTCTTTCTTTTTCTCTCTTTCTATTTTGCTCTTTTTCTCTCTTTTTTACTATACGAGCTATCGGCGACCTACGCGCACACGCCCAGTCGTTTGCTATATTCTTCGTATTTTTGTTGCGTTCTGTTTTTCTACGTGTTGCTTGCAGAAGTGATGGTCGATACACCGCGAATCGGTCAGCGTTTCGTACACACACGCGGCTTTGAAAAATTACACGTGTGAACTTTGGAAATCGTATTAAGAATTTACAGAAAGAGGAATGAAAAAAAAAAACAGTTTTTCAAGTTCAAAAAAAAAAAAAAAAAAAAAAATATTTCGGGAATTCATTCCCGCGCGGAGAGACGTGATAATTCACAAACGAGATAATTCACCTAATTTCTTCTCTGAATGAAGTTCCCGTAAAATTCGCGAAAGAAAACTGGCGAAATGTAATCTTTCTGTGCGCGTATTCAACCTACAATCGCAGATTGCTCGCGCGCGACGTTGTTTTAATTAATTAATTCTTTTATATATGTATATATGTGTGTATATATATATATATATATATATATAGAACTTCAGACATGCAAATAGCCAATTGAATATTACATTAAATTCACGAATGGCAAGTATCATCCGCTCGCATAAATAATGAGTTAAATTATTACCGACAATGCACACGCGCCGGTCGAATTAATTATGATGACATTGTATTTTATCTTGTAAATGTTACACATGCGCAAGCAATAAGTTTTCATTTTGCAATTATTATTAATTATCGGATCGATTGTATGATACACACGCGCGTCGTTTTATTTTAAAAGCATATAAATATACAATTTTAACAACGCGAAAATTCAAACTCGAGCGTGCGCGCGGGCGCGAATTTAATTTATTTTTACAAATGCGCACAACGAATAATATCTGCATCTGTAAATGTTATCAGTTAATATTGTTATCACTCGCGCTTTTTTTTTAAGTGGATTGGATTTTAAAAGTTTTAGCGTACGTAACTTCGAGAGCAACGCAAATTTAATTTGCGAATTCTTGTTAAAATAGACGTTCCGCGTTTCTCTCTCGTGATTATTTTTTAAAAGCAAACTTGTACTAATTGGAAATTCCAAACAATTGTGGTTTTTTCTTTTTTTAATTTGTTTTTACGCGTTTCATCATCGCGTCAATGTTTTGTTAATAATTGCACATATGTGTGCGTTCCATCTGGGTAATCGACTTGCCACTCGTTCGAAATCTACGTTTATCGCATCGAGTTGCATTATAGATCATAAATTCGAGGTAAAGTCTAGTTTGGCAATTCGGCGCTAAATTAGACGGCAGATGCAGTATACCTCGAGTATCAGCTGGCGCAGCCGGGTGTCGGTCAGTGATTCATTTTCAAAGCCTTTCCGCTCGTGCCATGTAATCGTCCACGAAGAGCGCATCTCTTAATCCTTGCCTTGGCGTTAAATGTTCTATAACACACTCGATATGCTGCTAATATCGATGTAAAAAATTACATAACGATATAATGTACTATGTTATTTCGTAATAAGAGTAGCACGACAAAGTTTGTGATAAAATAAAATTATTACGCGATGTGCAAATAAAACATTTGCTTTTTTTTCGTACAAAACGGATCCAAATTTGCTCATTTTTGAACAACTGAAAGATTACACGTCGAGCTTTTAGCCTACGACAATTTCGCAGCGAGAAAAGGGATCTTTAACAATAATAGCGCTGTCAATGACAGCAATGACAAGAGAAGCGGCAGTAGTAATGGGAACCGCGGGATTGGAGCCGAGTATTTGATCAGGCGGGATAGGGGCGCAAGTAGAAATAGGCCGGAGCGGCTGTTCTTGTTCCCATTCTGCTAAGTGGCAAGCTTCAACGTTGTCTATTATCCTCCGCGTATATACTCACCCCGCGCAGCAGGGTTAGGCTTTAAACGACGTCTAAGAAGAAATCCGGGTGTTGACTTTGACATGGCGAAATACATCGTACACTTCCGCGAGAGAGAAACAGTGAGGTTCCGCCGTCGGTGCGTGTGATAAACGTATTTTTTTGGAAAAATAATACGATGTATCGAGAGAGAGAGAGAGAGAGAGAGAACGCACATTGTTTAAATATACACTACACAAAAAAACACATTGCACTTGTTTTTTTTTAGTGTACAAAATGTGACGGTTTTAATGAAAAGGCGATCAAACATTTTCTGCACTACTAGTTTATTGTCGGTGAAAAAAAAACTCTGATGCGTATTTATTTGCGCGGTGAATCGCGCATAAAAGGTTTAGTTGTTTTATTCATATTGGCGAAATATCAATCAGTGAATTTCGCTGAATATTTTTTTTTTGTTTTTATGGAAAAAATTAGATTTGCTTAGCGTGTTTGCGAGCGGTGTTAAAAATTATATAGACCCATAAAACTGATCGATTCATTCGAGACAGATGTTAATGTTTCTTTTTAGAATATTTCGTCTGTGCTTCGTTTCCTGCCGAGAATGACCGATGTATATTCTCTTGTATAAGAGAGCATATTTTTATGTAAATATACTAGACGCGACCGTGAGCTGCCATTTTGTGCGAGAGAGGTGCGCATCTCCTCTTCCTCGGAAATATTGGATTTCCGTAGGTAAACATAAATTATTTTTAGAAATTCTACTCTACGTATAAACACGCGCAAACGGCATACTCCGTTCGGCAACGAATACATTTCAATGGCATGTTCATAACATATTGAATATCGGTAAATGGTCTCCAGTCAACAGAGAACTGAAATCGGTTATTAAAAAATTCAGGTTTACAGGAAACCGGCGCACGGATTTTACACTGTCGCTCATAATGGATGCGGGCGCAATATTTTTTAGCAATTTCACAAACGATCACAAATGTTTTTTTTTTTTTTTTTTTTTTTTTTTTTTTTTTAAATAAGTAATCGGTGTGTTTTCACAGTTAGACATAATAAAACATTTTTGTGACGCACGGACATATTGCGATCATTTGTTTCGGAGAATCTTCCACTTTTCGTCATTTCCAATTTTATCGCGTTTTATACTATATTTCCATTTCATCTGTATTTTTCACTCATTCTTTATTTGCTTTCTATAATTTCGGAATTATTTTCAACAGTCCGTACTTGATTGTGTGATTTTATTGAATTGGGAAAAACTCTCATCGAAATTTCTATCGAAATTCTCGTATTTACTTTATTCGCATCTTTTTGTGCGCGCACGCACACGTACACACACATATATCGTTTGAGCAAATTTACGGTACGCTCGACACCGTCGCTATGCTCGGCCAAGTCGCGTAGAGAGAGAGAGAGAGAGAGAGAGAGCGTCCTTTACCCTACGCTTCATCCCCCGGTACCCAGGACTATATACGTGTGAAGTACCGTACTGCTGCGCTTCATCCCCCGCGCTACCCGAAATCCCGGCGTGAATGCATTACGCATCAACGAATCCGGAGTAGCAATATCCTGAGTTGCTGGATGTTAGAGCTTCCAGGATTATAATACATTACCAATTCGACGAAGACCATGGCCATTTGACCTTGTTTCAGACTTTATTTCGCGTGCTGACATTCTCTTATTGGCCTTTAATACAAACTCGTAGAGAGAGAGCTATGCGCGCGCGCGCGATTTTAAAATCGGAACGGAAAGAAAGTACTCGCTTTTTGAGTGACATAGTCATTTTAAGTGCGCTGAAAAAAATTTATTTGTAGATCAAACTTATTGAGCAAAAATTATCTCTCGCGATATTAATTATCTCTCGCGATATTAATTACATTATTAGCAGCTCGCTATATATCAATTATTTCGCAACACATTGTTTTGCAAATCAAATGTGAGTGTTAAGAATTAGAGTCGATTCTCTCGATTGGTTTATGATTTTGTCGCTTTTCCGCGACGCTGATTAGTTTTCGACTATTTGTGTCGCGACAGTTCGGGATTACGCGATTACATTTGTTACGATTCGGTGAAATTAATTTCGAAACAACATGTGGAAATATACGTATCGTAAAATCGATGGCGCGCATTCCTGTAGTGTTCTACTTAATAAATAAATTGTGTCTGCCTTTATACGATCGGTTGAAGGGTCGAAATAGCGAACAAGTTTCGCGACCAAATAGCCACCGACTATCGTACTCCGTTCCTCTCTCTCTTTCTCTCTCTTTTTCCAACTCAATGACTCAATGATACGCGACTGTCATTTACACACTTCTGCCATTTCGTTGCGCAAACATGCTCTATTGTCGAAATAGCGAAATGGCACTTCTGCAGTCCCGGGCACGTTTGTCCGGCGCTGAAGAGAAACACTTTTATCCTTGCGTTGAGAATTTTACCGTTATTCTAGCGATGGAACGCTATTCTTCCGATAGGATTTCAAGTGCGGTTAATATTAAAGTTTTTTTTTACACGTTAAATGCGATAATATTGTTAACCGAAAACAAACGCGATGAAACTGTTTGAAAATAACATCAAAATACTCGTACAATATATTGCTCCGTCGCTCTTTGTCAATTCGGGATAATAAATGTCGCAATTTTCTTTTTGTGCGCGCGCTGCATGATGATGCCTTCCGTATTTCTAGCTGTACGCTCTGCTCGCCGCAAATCATATCTTGATTGATTTACAACATTAATTCCGAAGCGCAACTCTCTCTCATGATGATTCACCGCGTGCGTTCGCGAAAAACTTGTTGCGACGATTTTCCGAGCTTTCAGATGAAAACCGTCGCGTTACTCGCTCGAATTAACAGAAAAAATTGTTTCCGTTTATTTTTATTTCCGTCCCGTTTGTCAAAGTCACACCGGTATTTTTATCGCCTATGATTTACAGACGCATGTAGCACTTACAACAACAACGTCCTCCAATCTCGCTGACATTAGTTTTGACGTGCAATCCCGCGTAATTACGCAATTGCAACCATTTGCACATCGCAAATATATATAAAGTGATATTTCTTTCTTCGCGTTGGTCGTTTATAATTATAAACAAAAGATGTTTATGCGGTCATTACGGGAAATTATATACAAAAGTGATGGTTTTACGCGCGCAACACCGTAAACCAGAAACTGCATGCAGGGCGGCCAGAGTATTTCCGCGCGCGCTCTCGTATAATCTCGGACACGACACACAAATTACGAGCCATCCATCCGATTACCCTTCTCGAGGGTATCTCCCGGATCTTTTCCCGTTCGTAAAGTGCACTCGGCGTGGTAACAGCAGGCAAATCGCACAAGCTACCGTTGCTAAGTCGCGCGCGGGAGTGCGCGCGCGTGGAGGGATGCGGAGAAGAGCGTAAAGATATGCACCCTCGCGAGCTCGCTATGAAATAATCATATGGTTAGCTAATGGCGGCCTCCGGGAGTAGCTCTCTTTCTCTCTCTCTCTCTCTCTCTCTCTCTCTCTCTCTCTCTCGGTCGTCCGCGCCCACCCTCGGGTTCCGCGCGTAACGCGGTTGCATACTGCGGGAGGGGGCGGGATGAGAGGATAATAAATAAATTCGATGTATTTTGCCCCCCCGCAAACATTCAATGATAGATCGCAATCTCGGGTTGGCGCGATGCACCCCTCCGAGACGAAACGCGCATGAAGATCGGGGACACACGGCATCTTTCCGGTGCGCTAACTCCCTCCTCTGCCTCCCTTCTCAACTAGACGTGTCAGTAAATGACAGATTGGGGAATTTTTAGGGGGATTTTTAGATAGTTCAAATAACTGCCTTCGGCTACACCACCTGAATGATTAATTAACTGCTAATAGTGTTACAGCTTATTTACTCGTGTGAGAGAGAGTAACATTGATATATTTTTACTTACCGCGCAAATATAAACATGGAACGTGTGTGCACGCGCGTAAAATTGTTCATTTCACTGATGTAATTTTTTTCCACTTGCTCAACATCTCTACTCACATCTCTATCATTGAAGTATCTCTCTGTGAGCGAAGCGCACATATATTGCGCTTAACAAAACATAGTTTTTATTTTTTTTTTAATAATTCGAGGATAATCTAATATTGAACTTTGGGAAGAGTAACATCCCCTCGACGTTTTTGCTGAGAAAGGACCACGCCATCGCCAAATTGGCCGGTTCTGTGGTTCGCGGAACTGATCCCGGGGCATCCCTCTATCAGCTAAATCGACTGGCATACCGCCTCAATTACATGATTATGAAAGTATGATTCAATGTTTCGGGCCACGCGAGTGAATGGAATCACCCGGAAGGTTTTTATCCCTCTTCGGGTTAAAGGATTAAGCGATCTTGAAGATCTAACTGACTGACTTTCACAGACGTAAATCTCGCATTGAGCGAAACTGCAGTGCAACGACAACAAGAGAGTGGGGGAGGGAGAGAAGGTCGTTTGATCATGCAAAATTATTGCGTTTGAGAAGACACGGTCTCCCCCTCGTTCCAACTGTCGCTTGTGTTGTTGCAGGTTAGAGGCGAGAGGGGAAGGGGGAGGGAGGAATACGTCATGTAATCCGGCGCGCAATCGTAGTTACGTGTCGAGCGATTCTAATTCGCGATCCTAATCCAACGCGATCATTCCGCTGCATTTTATTAGCGAATTTGCTCTCAACACCAATACCACATCGCGAACGGGTGTGCGAGGGTTCGTGTTCGTCCATTGTATTTGTCGCTTCAACGGGAAAACGAGCTTAGAGCGTTATTCGTCGCGCGGAATAAAAACAGATTTTGCATTTTATATTTTTGTTCTCTCTCTCTCTCTCGACATGTGTCATAAAAATATGTTTGTTTTTTTATAGAGAATTTATCTTTTTATTTGTGTAAAATTTTTCTCTCTCTCTTTCTTGTGAAACAAAAGCGCAACACGCATTGGCGCGATTTTTGTTTGCGAGGCTAATATAAATTTTCTTAAGATACAACAAATTGCCGAGCTCTTTCCATCGGAGATTCCAATCGGATAACGCGCGAAAGTGCGCGCGCGGGATAAGTATGCAGTGCACTTGCTCCGTGTATTATATATTCCAATACTCATTGACGCGCGCGCGCGCGGGTCTCTCTCCGAGCGTTTGTATGCGTTTCTGCCGTGAAGGGTCGAAAGGGGAGGGTGGCGATAATACGCGCTGACAGGCACGCACCCCCTCGGGCTTGCGCGGCCGCGAAAGGGGATGCTGCCTCTGCGAGAAAGGAAAACATATACATACAACAACCCGATAGAATGAGCATCGCGTGCGCCGACGCTTGCAGCCCCCCTCTGATCACCTCTTCCCCTCCACTCTTTCTTTCAGATCCAAGCGGTCTTCCCCTTTTCCTTCTCTCTTTCTCTCTCTTTTCTCTCTTGCTCTCTCGACGTGCTCGGAATTATACGCACTGATGTTATAATCCTCTCGTGTTACGCCGTCGCACATGCCGTCCTGTAAGCAATACATTGTTTTTTTTTTTATCCTTCATCTCCCTTCCAGCGCACCATCCATATGCACACTTCGCTGCCGCATGATCGCCCGGTGATCGACGAGCGCCGATTGTCGAGAATAACGTCGAAGTTAGCGATCCTTCGTTGACGACACGGGGGTCGACGGCCTGTCGCGTTTGAATATTGAATTGTTCGTTTCTCCATTTAGAATAGATGTTTCCGCGAGTAACGCGCTAAGATAGACGCGCTGCATCATCGCTGCGGCGATGCTTCTTCAGTTATTTCTCTCTCGACACTCTCAATATCTGCTTTAACTAAAGAAAAACGGTGAACGTTTGTACATCGTAAGCTTAAAAATATAAATATTCTTTTGTCGAAAAAGAATATTTGTTCGTTGTTTCCTCGCAAAAAGTACGTTCGCGACACGCTGTGGCGCAAATTAATTTCAAATTCATTTTTCACGATCGCTTCCACATAAATTTTTTTCGAGTTGCTGCTGCAAAAAGAGTCGAGAATTAAAATTCATAAATTCCGAAAAAAAAAAAAAAACGTTCTCGGACATGTCTCGGCTCGACGTCGTCTAGCGATGTCAAGAGCATCGAAATAAAAAGAAAACAAGCGCAACTTTTCTCCGAAGAGTGTATGTCGCGAAAGTATAATATATGCATCGAGATCCTTTTGTGCTTCAGATATCTGGTAGCGGGCGGCTTAGTGGATCGCGTGTCACGCCACAGTCGCGCCCTGATCGAGACGGATTTTTTTCCGGATCATCAGGAGCAGGAGTCGCCGGTGCTGGTATCGTCTTACGATCTCCTCGCGCGTATCTGCGGCCATCTGAGGCGCGTCTCGGCCGTCGATCAAGATAATGTCAGCGTGCAGCACGGCTGCGAGGGTGGCAACAACAACGTCGAGCAAACAAGCAACGAGTCGCACTTGCTGTCGACCTTGTCGGCGACCGAGGCCTCAGGTGCGATCGGCGCGCTTTACGCCGCGGTCGCGTTTACGCCGCAGAACCAGAAGGGAGCCTCGCCGACACCGAACCAGGTCTCGTTCACGACCGCCGTGCGGAATCTCGCCGGTCGCGGACTCGAACTTCTGAAATCGATCGCCGAGCTCGATCTTCGAACGCTACAGGTACGTAGGAATTTGATCAAATAACGAGATTATGTAATAAAATTTAAATACAAATAAGTATTTAGATATATCTAGTGTTTGTGTTATTAAGCAATATTATAGTTTCAAACTGCGAGTTGTTACTGCACTCTCCCGAATTATTATTACTCTATCCTTCCGCGTTCAACACGCAATGTGTGCGAATTCGCGCATTCCGCCGGTATACGTCATGAATTAATTCCGTTCCAAGTTCAACACGTTTCTCAGACACTTCGCTAAATGCGGTTGTTTCGTTTCGAAATTTATTCATTCGATATGAAAATCGCATTCAGCTCGAAATATAGACTCACCAATAGATAGTTGCAATTAGCGCGCGCGCGCGAATTAACTTGCGATAAAAATATAATCTGTAATTAAGACGCACAGTTATATAATTCCGTTAAATATATTTTCGCGCGCACACACACACACACACAAACCCATTTTAGAATAGATATATCTTGGAAAATCGTCGATATTTTTAGATATCTCAAGTAATTCAAGTATGTAGAAGTCGACATACGCATTAGATTCGGCATAAGCTCCATTACTCTTTAATTCGCAACGCGGTTTTCGATTCGCTCCCCCGGCGCGTCACTCCGCCAAACGACGAGGATGCCGTTGCCGCTTGTTGCCGCCAACAATGCGGCTTATCGTTGGAGGGCGCCGATGGAGTACGTGATGGAGATATCATGTATCGCGAGGGGGTTCGCCTGTCAAGACGTAAAGGGCCTCCCGTCAAGTTCTCTCGCAGCGAGCCGACCACGAATTGAATCGGGGCGGCGCCGTCTCGCGCCCTCTCTCGTCCCGCAAAAACCATAAGGGCTATCCCGGTGCCCCGCGGGAGGGCCCGTGACCCCCCTCGTGCGGTCCCGCGGGAGCGCCCGTCGATTATCCCGCGGGAACGGCTCCAGATGAACTGCCACCGCGTGCATTTGTTTTGCGCGTAAAAACCCGACAGGTTTATTATCTATTCTCTTTGGCCTCCTCCTTCTCGCGATGCGGTTTTAGCCGCGACAAAGCCGTTTGCCACCACGATGAAAGCGCGTCTTAGATTTCAACGGGCTTAACGATCCACCTTGAGAGAGATACTCGGTAATATAAGGTCAAGGAAAGAGAGCGGAGAATTATATCGATACTGTATCAAGCGCCATTGAACACGTTACATCGGATTTACGTGTAAGCTAGCGGTGATAGTATATTACAAAGAGTCTTTCTATTCGTCAACGGAGTTTATAAATTGTTTAGACTTTTTAAAGTGCGTGCGTGTGTGTACGCGCGCGCGAACGGTTATTGAATGTAAAATATTGAACAAGAAATAACCTTCGTTATTTAATCTATTTTCAATACTTGTAGAGCGTGCATTTGAAAAAATACGCGCGCCTTTCGAGTATGCGAGAAAGAATCACTTGTCATTTACAGAATTTCTTGGGCGCCGAAGGCACGAGCTTGCAGTGGCGCCTGATAGCGAGTCATCTGATAACTCGATTTTCCCGAGATTCCTTATCAGACAACAAGGAAACGGGATCCGCGCCGAACGCGAGCGGCATCCACATCCTCTCGACGTTGTTCGTGGTGCTCGGATATTTCGCTCTCAACAATCCAGACAATCAGGTATGTTATTATTGTTATTACCCGCAGCGGATTCCTCGCAAACAAACTTTTTGTCTGCGAATATTCGTCGGATTTCGTATATGATTTTCCGGCGAGGAATTTAGCGTTTCGAAGCGTCTTTTCTCAGTAGTTTTCTTTGTTCGTCATATTTCGAGTCACCCGGTATACGTCCCGCGTGAAATGAATGCGCTGGATGGCGTGCAACGCGTTACCAACGAGAAGGAAGAAGCTGTTAGACACAACACACTCAGCGGACCTCCCATCAATATACGGCCGAACGCCGTAAAGATATATTTACGACGTTCCGTTCGCATACGTCTCCTGACGCGTGCACGCGCGCGATCTTTCTGTCACGTGCGCAGCACGGCCGGTCCATCAGCGAGTTCGCGAAGTCGCGTGGAAACTCAACTAATTATACGCGACACGGAGAGCGAACTGATATCTGAGAAAATGGATTTAAATAGATTTAACAAATATATGTGTGTGCACACATTGCGCATTGTCTCTTTTCGTGCTTTACCGCCGTCACAAATTGGATTTTACTTGATTTCCCTCGATTTATTCGAAGTTTACGGAATAGAAGAAAAATATATCCAATATATAAATTAATTATAAAATATTATAATTTTGAAATATTTCTGGATGATAATATATTTATATAAAATTTTAAAGAGTTACATTGCGCTACATGTTTATTTAATCCGAAAATTATTTTTGAAATTCTTGAAACGAGAATATAGAACAAGCACTTTTTCGAGCACTTTTTTTCACGTTTCCTTCAAGGTTATTAACATCTTTCAATTTGAGATTACTTGCTCGCGAGATTGATGAAAAGACTGTAAGACCGCCACCGCGCAGCTCGCCCCGAGACCGGTCCTCGCGTCGTCCACACATCGATCCCGCGAATGCGTGAATCGGGATGTAACGCTGAGTGCACCGCCGATGTCGCGCATTCGTCTTTCAGCGCTTTTTTAAGGCGCCGCTCTCAAGAGCCGACCCTCCGAGAGTAACTGCCTCGGGAAAATCGTCTTCCGCGAGAAAGAGAGAACGAGAGAGAGAGAGAGAGAGATATCGCGCCCCGATGTGTGCGTACCCACCTTCTCCGTTCGCGATCATAAACACGTCTGCTCTGGGCTTTTTGTCGATGGTCGTAACCAAATTCGAGAAATGGATTTTTTGCGGTGGCGCCGTGGTTGATGCGCCTGTGTTTTACTGCTTTTCTTTTATATTTTCCACTCAGTCCCGACATTAACCAACCCTTTGGAATTGCTCGCGTTACTCGTCGTTAAACACGATACGCTTTATTTTTGTCAATCGTAATATTGAGAATATAATTGCAGATATATACTTGCCGAACTAAAGATACACGTGTGGAAAGTGTGTGTTTATTATTTTTTTCACTTAACGTCTGAAAATAGCAAGTTTAATAAAATAACGTCTGAAAACGCGTCTTTCACAGAATATCAGTTACGACTCTACGTTAAGAACCATACAAGAATTTCCTTTTCGCTATAATTCGAGAAATGTCAAGAAAACTTTTCACGTTGGATTGATGCGATACTTGATTTTTGTCAGAACTCGCGTATTCTTCGCGAAATAAATGATCTCGTCGCAAATCAGTCAGCGAGTTATTTACTGTCAGCAGATACGTGAAATGTTGTTGTATACACGAACAACGTAATAATCCCAACGAATGATCACAAGCACTTAATGCGTAAGAACTTAAAATACGGGTTGTACAAACGCCGAGGAGACGAAGAGATGCGTGAAAAAAAAAAAAAAAAACTGTGGGCATTTCCTGCAAGAGTTGTCTGCAGGTGCACAGGAATACGACGTTCAATGCAGTGACACTAGACGCAGATGTTCGACGTCTTCTCGCGCGCGGTAAAGCGACACCTGAGTCACCCCCGGGTTCTCACGCTCTTTAAGAAAATTGCTCGGTCGCCTTAATCGAGCCGTACTTCGAGTTTCCGTTTCGAGTATCATGCGGGTGATTTGTAATTAGAATTCTCGTCCGGTGTACCGGTGTCTTCGTTTTCCCGGCTGAATGTATTATACTTGCGACGATGCGATTTCTATGTATATTTTACGGAGCTGCACATTTGCGAATTTCTCCACGAAGAAGGTTTTTCGACTCTTGCGACTTTGAGAAAATGATAATAATAGTCTCTACTTCGGGAAAATCTGTTGCAGCTGGTCCTTCAGTCGGCTGGCGCGGGTCCTAGCGTTCTTCAGCAGTTGTGCACTTTGCCGTTTCCTTTTTACGGAGATCCGAGGTTGATACCGTACACGTTACCGGCACTATTGGCGGCCACGCATAACAATCCCGAGGCAATGGCGATATTGTCTTGCGAAATGTCGTACGAGGTAAGTGGGTGATTGTCGACGCAACTCGGTGGTATCGTTTTAGCAAAAATCTGTTTCGCGAAAAAAAATCGACGTGTTGAATACTACAAAAATTTCGATCGACTTCATAAAAATGTTAAAATAACGCTTCAAGATTTGATAACGTTGAATAAACACACGCATTGATTTTACAGTTGCTGGAACAGTACAGAAATTCCGACGAGGGTAAATTGAATCCTCTGGTGCGTTTGCTGAAGAATAACGTCTAGTCCGTCGTGTTTCGCTAACATCGGATAAATTCAATTCCGTCTTCTTACAAGTTAAATCGTTAAATTGTATCACTCCGCATGTATCGGAGTTCATTGATCAATTGTTATGTTAATTAACAGACGTAGCTGTTGAATAGAATATTTCTATTGATGTTAAGATAAATCGTATAAGAGAAGAAAATTTTCTCAAATGTGATTATTTGTAGATCATCGTCACTTGCATAATTAGAATTTCGAAAATATTAATTTCCTTCTTTGAGACCAATGCGCGTTCCTTCGAGCGATAAAATGAGTTACATTTATTCGAAAATAACGCGAACAAAATACGTATGTTAATTTAGACTTAGACCAGTGCTTCCTTTCTTCTCAAACCATTTTGGTCGTCTATTTACAGTTACAACACGATGACACACTCGATGACATTCTGCTTTATTTCTGAGTCCACCATTTCTGACAATATGTATACACACACATATATACACTATTTAATTTCTGCAGGATGTACAAAATACATGGGAATTTTTTATCATTCGATTTGAGAGATTTTTCAGTGAGCATCAATTTGCATCAATAATCTTTTAATACTTTTATGAATTTTATGAAAACTTTTTGCAAAAATGCATATTGTAGAATTTCGATGATTTTTTATACATAACGTGTAAAGTGCTCATTTCATGGATATATTTATTTCGAAAAATATAGCCGAGATAAAAACTAAATTATATATAAATAGAAAAAAACAACAAAAAATAACGCGATATTAACTGATCTCTTTTGAGCGAACTATAGTATCCGTAATAACTTGTGCGCGAAATAATTTATTCCGTTGCATCTCAGTAGCAACTATTACCTGTCGAAATTACCTGTCGTCTCGGTGAACGAATGACGACAGTAAACATCACACGGCGATCACACGCGGTAGTTTAAGTTAGACTAAGTAGATACTTAACCGAAAGTTATCACACCGCGCTCTCGTGAGTTATCATTTCGAACGATATATAGTTTTTACGCGTTCGCTAAATAAAGTGCAAAACTCTCGACAGAAGCTCCTCATCGCTAAATGATTCGACGCGAGGAAAAGAAAACCGATGCGCGCGAATATAATTTATTTTTTAAAGATCGTTCTAGATCGGGTAGTCTCTTGTAAAATAGACAAGTACGAGCTCTCTGCCGAATTGAAAAGCGCGACGAAGAAAAGTATTGTACAATCGAAAGGAAACACGCGCGAATTATCTATGAATCTAGTCGTCTTTAAAGTAGATCTTATAGTTGCAATTAATATTAGGTGAAGTAAAAAGTTCTGAGCGTTTTTTTGCTTTATTTCGACGATGAAAACGCTCAGAACTTTTTACTTCACCTAAGTTTCCCACGCGTGCCAATGTGTATCGTGCAAAGAATGTGTCTTCAAATAGGCCTTCTGACGTAGTGATCGCGTGGTTTGTTTACGGTCCGATATGTAGAAAAGTAGAAAATAGTTCGTGATTGTATGTGAACCACGTAAACCGTATCCGGTATAATACTAGTTTGAATTTAGAGAAAAAATAAATTTTGTGAGTTGTAAATTATTCCTTTTTCGCGTGTACACCGCATGCTCACACACGTGAGTGATTTTTTTTATCTAATATTTCACGATATCATCTCACATTTGAAAGAAATTTACAATTACCGAGTTATTTATGAAATTACAATCTAAAAGAATATTATCGCTCAATTATATTAAACGATTATATTGATATTTGTAAAATATCGTAATCGATGCATCCGATACATTAACCTAAGAGGTACTGGTTTTCGTGGCTGCAACACATGCATTTGTGCAATGTCCTGCCAATGCAATTTATATCGTAAGTGCTGTATCATATTGTATGGAGTATTTCAGAAAAATGTAATAATTCGGCGGTATTTTCTATCAAACTTGATTTCTTTTTTTAACATTCAAGTATATTTTTCTTTCTTTTTTCTCTTGTCAATTTCGAATTTTTCAACATCAAATATTTTTTCGTTTGCACACTCAAATGTATCTATTTATCACGATATTTAATGCAAATTGTAATATATTCTTCATCTCTATTCAAAATATTTAAATAGAAAATATTGCCTGAATATTATTACATGGATTTTTTTCTGACTACATACATGTATACACGTAAATGTAAATAAATATTTACCAATTAGAGAAATAGTCGACGCAAATGGGAATCATGAACATCTCACGCGTTCGATCTTATAAATAATATATATATAATAATAATAATAGTAAAATATATGTACTATAATATATAATATATACGTATAATATAATAATAATAGTAATATATTATAACAAATGTAACGAAGTAACTTCTTGCAAAACTTTCGCCCTCGTACAAGCCCCAAGGAGTTTCCAGAAGCTCGAACAAAAAATTGACGAAAATTTTGCAAGAGAGTTTAATCTCGCAATCTCACTCATGATACAGATACGATTAGTAGCTGAATTAAATCGCAACGGTTTAGTGAGCTGGTATTACCGTCGCTTTTGTCACGTGCTGACGTTTGCGAGTATGACGTTTCGCGGTGTATAACAAAGAGAAAGAAAAAGCGATATTTTTCTATGGTAGCTTATATACAAAACGATGCGCTTAGACTTAAAAAACGATTCTTCACACACAAGAATCGTTGCACGCGAAAAATATATATTGTATTTCTGCAACATGTTGTTTTCGTTGAGTCGATCCGTACTTACATCCCACATACGCATCTTTCACGCGCATCGCAGGATCCGATTGCTTAGAATAGTGTTCCGAGAACGCAGCTAGTGCGTGTATGCGTGCGTCGTGTTATATTACGACGCGCTTAATTAAAAGTATGATCAAAGAAATTCACGTGAGGAATACGCGACTATTTTATTGCGAAGAGAGAAAAACTGTTTCTATCAAGTGCCATGGTGCATTATTGTGTGATGCGCGTCGAAATTTTCGTTTCGCAGCATGCGCGTTTGACGTACGCGAAGAAGCTAATCTATTACAA
>QVOB01021927.1:0-11217 GCA_014839585.1 Pseudomyrmex concolor
AAGGGAGAACAAGAGAAAGAACTTTTAACACTGAGGAATGTTTCTTGCTTTACCCAGTACAATATGGCAGTCCAGCCCTCCATAGTGATACACTGGAAGACAGTGAGCATGGCGAATCCGATGTTGTCGAAGCTGGTGATGCCCGAGTTTGGTCCCACCCAGCGCTCCAAGCACATGGATTCGCTCGCGTTGCACACGTGAGCCCCGAGCGGGGCGTCGTCTTTCGCGTCGTCCAGGGTGTAACACGGACTCGGTTGCTCGCCTTCCTGTATGATTACATCTGCAACATTCGAATGTCGTGAAGCATTACGAACACATTAACACTCGCCAGGAACACTCGCCCTTTGAACACAAAAAATACATTTTCTCGAATTAATAAAAAAAAAAAAAAAATTATAGCTTTCAGTTGTGCGACATCTTTTTTTTTTTAGTCTTTACTCGCTGAAATACATTGCAGAATCTTGAGGATTATCCTCTTGAAATGAAAAATGTCTGCGAAAATATCACTGCGGCGCAGTCTTCGATCTACTCACTGATGTTTTCTATACTGTAGCACGTTTTATGCAGGGTTCCCGAATAAAACTCGAGGCCGATGATGGCGAATATCACGATAGCGAAGAGTACCAGCAAGCCGATCTGCAGGAGCGGTGCCATCGCCTTGATGATAGACTTGAGCACCACCTGAAGACCTGTTTTGCAAAACATTGCGGAGGAGTAAATTAGGTCCGACCACAATCTCCCAACGAGATCAGTCGATATAACTTTTGTTCTTTGTGTATTATTATTATTGTTGTTGTTATTGTTATTATTATTATATATGTTGCTCGAGGAATTTCACGCCAAGTTTCGCGTCAATTTATATAAATATTCGCCAAGACAATTACATCAACATTGAGCGATAGAACAAATATCTTCGAATGTGCAATTTTGGTAAATAAAAAATTTAAAAATAAATAAAACAAAATTGTCATATGCTTGTTTTCGGAAGTAAGACTTTGCACTGTGACACTTGACTCAAATTTCAACATGCAATTCGGAAACAGTTTTAGAAAAAAATACACATTTGATCTATTCAGCTGTCTCGAAATCTCGCTGAGCATTCTGAGAACTGGTACGCCTCCGCCGCATCTAAACACAACATCGAGCTCTTAATATAATAATATCTATTTGGACATTGCTACGTAATGATAAAACAATCGATCTAATTTAGCAGAAAGCATTCTACGGGTAATAGATAAAAACGTATATGTACATATCTGCGATAAACGTGTATATATCTGTAATAAAAGATACGATGACTATAACTCTGATCTATGCTTGATTTCGTGTTCATTAATTCGCTCTTTATTGAAGCCACTATTTGAGGAAATACTTTATTATTCGCTACGGCAGATCGCGCGTGAGCGATCCTTGAGGCGTCCCAATCTCAGACACAAGTGTTCGCACATTATGCTCGAGCAAGCAATAAATTTTCCGAGCAACAAGAACTGAATTTTTAATCGCGTGTTTTAGCGCCAAATGTGATCGTCCATCTAATATTCTTATCTCTCTCGCATATCAAACGTTTGCTCTCATTAGGTTAATATGCTTTCATTATTCACAAACGTATATAATTACGTGCACAACAGTAAAAATACAAATACAAGGGGAATAGAAACATTCAGCGCTAAATGTGTGTATGCAAGTATAAAGTAACACCTTTCGCTCAAACTCACACCTCCCGTTAGCGCTAAGAACAACATCTATCTAACCGGCGTTAATTGTCCAATACAATTAGCGAATTCAGAATAAGCATTAAGTATTTCTAACGTTACAGAGACGATCTCAAGATGCGAGTGTGAGCGTTTGCTTCAAAGGCGCTATATCTCTCGGGAGATTTTTTTTTTTTCACGGGAATTTGCGTGACATAAGGATGACACTTTCCCGGCGACGCGAGATTTCGTTTTTTTCATTTTTTGTTTTTTTTTTTTTGGATTTTTTCTTGTGAGCCGAGCAGCCCCGAGTTCGAAACGAAAACTCGATCGACACTATCGCGGCGTAGCCTTTTTTTTTTTTCCAATCTGTACTGATGCGCTACTCACTCGGTATGCCGGAGACAAGTTTGAGCGGTCGCAACACGCGTATCGCACGCAACGTACGCAGATCCATCTCCAGGTGTATGCCCGCCGAGAACGCCGTGATGATCCTGCTCGAAAAACACACACACCCCGCCACACTTTACTACTTACTACTCTATTACACTAATACTCACGCTACTCTTAATTATCTTAGAACTACGGCCACTAGGTGGTTAAACTAGCGTTGCTCTAGCCCGCTAGAGAGAAAAGTGCTAATCGGGACTAATCGGGTGGACTTTTCAAATTTCACATATAGAAATAATAAGACAGAATTCCGATAAGTGGAAAAAAACAGTGCAAGTGTCAGTTTTCAATTTGATGAATTTTTGTTATTCGGATTAAAAAAAAAAAAAAAAAAAAAAAAAAAAATATCTCTCTTACATATTTTTTGTGAAAAAGAAAAGAAGATGGTTTTCCCTTTATTTTTTAAACATTAACTTTAATAATAAGATTTTTCGAATGATCTGACATGTTGGGCTAATAATCTACTGAAGAGATCGCTGCGGGAGAGGGTCAATGTATGGATGGGCAGATGGTGTCTATATATATATGTGTGTACGTATTCTATACTATGTAAAATACTGTATATGTATATATCTAAGTCTAGGAGAATGTGAAACGTTGGGGACGAGCTAGCGATAGCAGCTATAATCGCGTGTAAATCTGGTTTCTCGAAGACATCAGTTTCGCTGAAATGGTCACTGACCGTCTCTTATCTACTTCTGACTCTTGCCGATAGTAACGACTCTTCGAAAATAGTTTTCTCAGTCCGGAGATGAGAATATAAAAAACCGGATATATAGTGGACTTTTCCCGTCGTGCCGAAACGAGAGGAAACTTGAGAGAAACTTGATATTTTCTGAATTTTATTTCCTCGCGATTTAACAAACGTATTGGCGTGTATGAACTTCTAAAATTAAATTCCAACAGAAAAATAAAAAAAATAAAAAATAAAAAAATAAAAAACAAAGAAAATTAAAAATAAGAAAGATAATAATCCCATACAATCTCATAACTATCGTTATAGTAAATGTCAAGTCTATCGCGCGTGTTTGTAGTAAATGTTATAGTTCATCTGTCA
Source organism: Pseudomyrmex concolor (assembly GCA_014839585.1). Taxonomy (NCBI): domain Eukaryota; kingdom Metazoa; phylum Arthropoda; class Insecta; order Hymenoptera; family Formicidae; genus Pseudomyrmex; species Pseudomyrmex concolor. The sequence goes on from QVOB01021927.1 coordinate 3,199, forward strand.
ATGACGCTAACGATGAAAACTATCAATAATATCGAACTAACACACGTGAAAACTCCTATGAGGAAGCGAACAAAAGCGAATCCTAGTAATGAGGATCTTGGTCTCAAAGCTTGGGATTTATATTGGACATCCGTGAAGTAACGATTCGGTCTGTCCTGAATGTCTAGAAGTAACAACTTTCCAATTTAAGGGGGCTTGCTGTTGAGCAAGCGCTTATCTGCTCTAGGACACGTATCTATTTAACAATGTATAGTCGACTCTATTATTTAGCGACTGCGGCTAAAGATAGCTAATCGCTAAATATAGGCACTGCTCAGCGGGTCATCTCACATCTGTGTGCGTGTGTGTGTTTTTTTTTTCTTTTCCTGTCTACCCGCGTCTCTCATGAGTGCGCATCCTTTGCGTAATCGGAGACGTAATTGGTTCCTATAATCGTCATTTCCGAAAGGGGAAACATCCGGAACGACTCTTACGTTTTGCCACAATTGGCGACAAGTTAATATGTTGGTTCAAATATAGTACAACAATTATACATGTAAAAATATCCAAAAGCGCTACGTATTTTCCTACACATACAGGATTGTCTAAACTAAGAATATGAAAAATTATGTATTAAACATGTAATATATATTGCCTTGTCTATTCTATATTCTGTCGTAAGAAAAAATAACCACAAGTATATATGTTCATCATATTTAGCAGTAATTATTGCTAAAACTGCAATGTAAAATAATATTTTCTGTCGCAAACTGTCAATATTACGAAAACTTCGAACAGAGAGAAAAGATTATGCAATCAGTCGAGTTTTAATTTGCAAGAAAGTAAGTAGAAAATTTATGTCAACAACGAACGTAAGAATCTTTTTCTTTGTACGAAAGAAATATATATATATATATTTTTTTTTGTATTTGTATGTGTGATTGTATTTTCTATAAAGAGTGTAAATATTCGTTTGTCTAAAAACAATTCAAATACATCGGAGACGTCTAATCACTAGTTTACGCAAATTCTCTATTCAGAAAGTAGCACATTATGATATATACATACATATATCTATGTATGAAATATATGTCATATTCAGATAGAAACAACGTGTAGACACAGAATAGTCATGTATGTAACACTATATAATAACATATAGAATTTATTACCCATAATATAAGAATATCGATCGTCACAAAACTGCAAACTAGCTTTTTACCGATCGCAAATTCTAAAAACTTCGTTTCAATTGATCTAAGACACCCATAGCCTCTAAGCAAAAGTGAGTAAAAAAAAAACGTATACGACGTGATTAGAAGACTAACGCAGGAGACTAGAAGGAAACGGGAACTATAAATATATGTATATATATATATATATATGTAATATATATAAAGACAAATCCAAGTCGATGCTTCTCTCGCTTGCCAGAACTAGAACGTCGCACCATATATATATATAACTAAATAGCAGCGGAGAGCCGAAACTGGAAGGTCGAGCTAAGTTTCAGCGCACGTTGGAGAGACATTAAAACTATGTTACTATGAAAACGCACATAAGTTGCCGGGAAACAACGTTGAAGGGATTAAAAAAAAAAAAAAAAAAAGAAGGTTGAAAAGGGAGTTAGCTCGACTTTTACTGGCATGACTTATTCCTTCGAGTGTGTTCTGTTAGTCGTTGCTGTTTGTTAGTTCTTTCGCAGAACTCTGACTGACTCACTTGGAATTTTTGAAACCAGCTTTAGCGGTCTGAGGACCCTGAAGGAACGTAGCATACGCAGGTCGACGTCCACGTTTGTTTCGGCGAACACGGTCATCGACCTAATTCAAGGATCACTCTAAAATCTATCTGACCAATCGCCATGGCGATCGGTGTGTGCATGTTTCCTTAAAATCTATGGCTGGAGAAACCAGTTCCTCGATTTATCAGTTGCCAGTGTGTGCGAGAAAAAAAAAAGAGTATGCGAACACTTTTTGGAAAGACTAAACTACGTCACAAATGATATTTAAATGAGTTTGTTTGTTTGTCTTGTATCACAGGTGTGACAAAATTTTCTTATTATTGCGGCGCGATTCCGTCCGGCAATGTTAGAGTGAGACTGGTTCCTCCGAATATCTTGTTTTCCTCATAAGGATGTAATTAGGGAAAGAGGTTTATCTTTGTCGCTCGCTTCGCTCGCAAATTAATTAATGGACGGGACGAGATGTTTGTCTCTCTTGAGTGATCAATATTAATTATCTGTCCTATTTATGCGAGAAATATTAAATGTACACAGATATAAATGTAAACAAATTCTACTTATTACATTTGAGATAATGTGTTATGTATATGTTGTTACTTATTAAAAGAAATTTCATCATGTAAACATATTCGCGATAATATGACGAATTCATAGTTAGTTTCATTTACGGGAAGATCTTTGAGAGATAATCGGGTAAAAAAATTTAATGAGCTTAAGAGAGATGAAATATATGAAGAAGATCCATCTGTGTGAGAAAATCGCGATGGAGGGAGGGTAAAGAGGAATATATGAATAAAAAGGAGAGAAGAGAGGGGACGAGTCGCATCGAAAAGCATCTCAGATTTCTCACCCGGTCACCACAACGAAGAAGTCCATGATGTTCCAAACGTTGCGCAGGTAGGAGCCTTGGTGAAGGACAAAGCCGAGAGCGAGGATCTTGAGGCTCGCCTCGGCGCAGAAGATCCCGAGGAAGTAGATCTCCGTGACCTCGAGATTCTGTGCGAGTGGGGTCTTGTCCTCTTTCGGCAGATGCTCCTCGAGGGCGAGGACCACGCAATTGGCGATGATGGTGAGCAGGACGGCGTACTCGAAGGGCGGCCACTCGATGATAAAGCGCGTGTACTTTCGTATGATGTTATCCTCCGATAGGATGAACAACGACGTGGTGCCCTTGCCGTCTTTCCCACCGCCACCCGTCCCTCCGCCCTGATCCCGGCCTGGCGCCATATCCACCAGACCAGGTACCTGAAAAGGCCGATAATCCCCGCTCAGAGAACGTCATTATCACGAGAACACACGTTTCCAACAGCAAAGTTGGCTTCTGTCCCAAAAACGGGAAGGAGGGGGGAGATCTGAATTCTATTTGTTCGCGAGTTGTTAAATTCTTCGTGGCGATACATCACTGTGCATCTCAAAAAAAGACTATGACGTGAACTCGTTTAAAGAAGATGGAATAATTGTGTTCTGTTTTTTTAATCAGATTTTATAGGAAACGCAACTCTTTTTTCCTTTGAGATTTTCGGTTGAACAGAAAAATAAATTCCAAACAATTTCGGTATAAAATAGCAACACAAACAAAACATTGCTTGGAAGAAAAGGGAGGAACTGCACAGCTGCGACGGCGGGGCAATCGATTCTCGGAGGTAGTTTCGGAATCATCTCGGTCCGCAAGATCTAGGTTAACGACCGCGGCGTTTGATGTGAAAGATAACAGAAAGACAAAGGCGGTAACAGCCGGCGATTGCCGTCTTACCTCCCCTCCGAAGCTAGTCCAGTCACCGAGACCACCCCTCAGTCCGGCCAACCTCGACCTTCTCCCGTAGTACTGACTCGCGTATCCAGCTTCCCTTTGTGCCGCCTCTTGCGCTGCTGCCAACCTGAAAATGACAGAAAAATTGAAAGAGGTGTGTGAGTGGTTGACTGCACGCGTTTCAGCCCCAATCGGGGTTATTCGCGTGACGTACGTCAAATGAAGACTCCTGCGAATCATACCGTGACTTTTACGAACGCGAAAAACATTCATATACAGATCGATTCTATTTTCGAACAGGAATTGTAATTATAATAATAGAAAATTATGATGGGTCGTTAATCATATGTGGGTGTGAAAATCACATTTCGTCAATACTCTAATTATTCGTTTAAATATGTTTAATGAGACACGACACAAGTTGTGTCTAACTTGATGTAAAATCCAATATGACAGTCAAAATTTCCAACTAAACGAGACACTATAAATAGACAGATAATTTAACGATGAAAATTTAATGTATGAAAATAACAATCTCTCTCTCTCTCTCTCTCTCTCTCTCTCTCTCTTTCTTTTTCTCTCTTTCTTTATTCTCTTTATTTTAGAGAGATGCTCAAAGTTTTCTTCTCAATATGCCCAAAGTGCTCATTGGTCACCAAAACCGCATAGAGTGTGCAGAAATTTTCAACAGAATTATTCACGTGTGCAGGCGCACGCTAGAAGTAGGTAGATAGGGCGATGGCTCAGAGGGATTGCATGAAAGAGCTCGTTAATGGCGGACGGAGATGCATAACGTGGCGGCTCCGGCTTCAATTAAGTGCATTAGCCGAGACTTTTGCGACAGACACTCTCTATGCCTGCTGCCTCTTCTCGCGCGTATGAGAGAGAGAGAGAGAGAGAGAGAGAGAGAGAATGTGTGTGTGCAATCAAGGCACACGATAATGCAATAATTCACGACAAGGATCTCTTGCCGTTGTATTCTCGTAATGCGCCAACTGCACGGTACACGCAATAGCACCGATAGCGAAATCGCTGCGCTCGTAAAATCGCATTCGAAGAGAGTAAAAGAAAAAGAGAAAAAAAGGGAGGAAACTCAACCGATATATTATTTCCGTTATAAACGTTTCTCACGCAGAGAAACGCTCTATACGCGTCTTAATTCTGACGTAATAAGCACTTAACTGTAAGACAAATCTAATTAACATTGAAACTTTGGTAATATCTTGTGCATTATTAATACATATGTCTTGTTTCATACGTTTACTTTAAGTAAGTAAGAGAGGAAAGACTTCGTCTTAATAGTTTTTAGAATATCGAACAGCTGTGTGTGCAAAACGGCAAAGTTACTCTCTTTTATGTTTCATTGAGAAAACTTTTGATATTATTAATCTTATCAATTTAAAGAGTGAGTGAGAGTGAGAGAGAAAGAGGGAGAGAGAACATCTAAATTACTTAAATTACAAAATCATTTTTCTCTAATTGAATGCTCGTAACACAATTCCCTCGAATGCCATAGATTCACTCATGTCGGTCTAGAAAAATCTCGATGCTGAATTTGCACAACGCGGGAAGAGTGTATTCTCGATCGATGTTGAATTTCTGCCTCAAAAACCTACGGAAAGAGTGCTCCAGATCTTTTCAAGAGTATCCGATACGTGCTCTATTTTTTTTCTCTAACAATCTCAAAACTGTACTAACTGAAGCCATCGAATATACAGAAAGAAATCTTTCTTATAAATAATTTTTATTTGATACGTAACGCATTTAATGAATAAATCAATTCTATAAATATATGTATATGTTAGCGTCAAAACCCGAAGTGAGATAGCTTCTAGGATTGACCGGTCAATTCGCGGAGCATGGTCAAAGACCGAAATAAGGTTTTTAGCATACTTTTCAATGTACGCTATTGTTGCACAGTGACACATTATAGATTAGGTTGGGTTAGGTTTTTATGGGGAGGGAGTGCAGGGGGAGGGGCTTCGCCCCCCTTCATTCTTCGTGTATGATAGTATGTGATACAGAGGAAATATTGTATACGTCTAAAATGTCCATTCGGACTTTGACCGTTGTTCCGCGCATTGATCGGTCAATCCTAGAATCAACCTCACTTCGGGTTTTGACGCTAACATATATATTAGATAAAAAGTGCAAACATTTTGATGAATTTCATGAAAGAAAGACAAGCCAAGTAATTTTATTGATAACGATTTATTTATTCTACCGAGTACAACAGCGAATAAAATGATTACTTGATAGGATGAAAAAATTGTTTTTAATAAAATTACTTGATTCTCATTTTGCTATCACAAAGTTCACCAAAAACACTCTCTAACACTCTCATTTAATATATGTGCAAAAAAAAAAAAAAAACAACTGGTAAATAATATTCGATCATGCAGATAAAGTTTCGCGAACTCGTTATCACAACTACGTGATACAAGGCAAGACGAGAGAGAAATGATCGGAAGAAAAAAGTTTGCGCTGAGAAAATCGTCCGATTTTTATGTGTTCGGAGAATCGAATGATATGGAAAGTGAGCGCGTGCGAAGTAGCGCGTCTGTCAATTTTATCAGCTGTCTCCAGTGCTCTCGCTCCCGGCTTTATGACTCTTCTCTCTTTTTTCTTTTAGCTATAAAAGTCGCTTTCTATAGCTGTCGATCGACAAAGCGGCGCCGGCACGACAGAAATCCGCAAAAAATAAAATTATAAATGTCAGTTCCGTCGTAATCGCTCCGGCTTGACGATAAGAAGGCAAGTGCTCGTTTTGGAGATATTTTCAAAGACGAGTGTAAAACGTCACCCTCCTCTCCGTCTCTTCAATCTCTTCATCATTTGTAACTTGTTGCTTAATAAGTGACTGATTTCGCATTTCTAATCCGGAAATACAGTCACAGAGAAGATTGAAGTGTTATATAATAAAAAATGTGTTATATAAATATTGTTACAAAATTTGTGTTGTTATATAATATATATTTAAATCGGATTTATTGTGTCGCGCTTATATTCCAACAGCTTAGTCCAATAATATCGCAATCGACTGTATTAATTATTGATACAAATACGATGGGAATAATTGATCCAGTGTGTGTTTTCTGTAACGAACGGAGAATCAATACTACTCTCGAAAATGAATCGCCGACTCGTCCACTATGTCCGTCTTGCAAGGACGCGAGCCGCAAAGTGAAGTAATATACATAATGGAAGGGATTCAATTGCAATCGCGGAGATTGTTATATCAGCAACAGGTGTAATTCTTCGGCGATTAGTTGGATTTCAATTAAACATTATTTAAAACAGCGAATTATTAGATTCTCTTTTTTATCTTGCCGAAATATCGCACCGATTTATCGCCGACTCTTCGCGCTTTGGAATATAACGCAATTAGTTTTTTGCGTAATCAACTTTTTTTTACATTCAATTAAGTCAATATAATTTATCAGAAATTGATATCGATGAGATTATAAGCTCGTATGTAGAATCGCAATATTATTTAATTGTGATTTCATTTACAGATTGTAATAATTCGGCAATCCCCCCCGAAATGCAAATACGCACACACGATACATCGTTTCGAAACAACAAATTGCCGCATGCAGAGCGAAGGTTAATCGCGATTTATGCAATAATTGTTGTTGCAGCGCACGACTGAGCCGGGCCGCAGTTTTTATCGGTCGGCAAACAACGGGCGGGATGCGATCCGTGCCAAATGGCCATGTCACCGAACGCCTCTCTGTGTTTTTCGTCGATAGTAATTAATACGTAGCCGAGTGGGAGTTCAGTCGAATGTTTTACTCCGCCGTTTCCGTCCCATCCGCTACTTCATAAATATTCAGTCGCGAATATTTAGAGACGCCGTAAAAGACGCCGTGCGAGACACGTCAACGAGAAACTAGAAACATTTTAAGCTACTTACATTCAGAATATGCTGCAGAATAAGCTCGGTGCTTCTTTCTCGAGATGTTTGACAAACAAAAGTATTGCGAAATTTGTGAACGCATAAAAAAACGTATTCGACGAGAAAGAGAGAGAGAGAGAGATAAATAATAGAACGTTTTCATTCTCCGGGATTAAATATCGCGAAGAAAAATATCTCTTCTTCCGTAAGATATCAGAAAGGCGGACTGTCGGTGGGATAAAAAATTGCTGGTTGACGCGGAAAAGTTCGCAGCCATGATTCTTGAAATAACGAGCGCAAACGCGGAGTCAGTCAAATATTCAATTCGAGCGGAGAACGAAGAAGAAGAAACGCGATTATTCTGTTCGCGAGTGTACAACCGAACAAGAAGATAAATAATTCTCAAAGAATTTTCACAATGGTTGATTAAGATAACTAATTCTGTCTTGACCCTTACTTATAGCCCGAGAACTGAAACACAAGAATTTATCGAGTCGTTATTCGCCTTATTAAGTTTATGTACATTTCTAATGGAGCAACATCGTTAACGAACATCGATACGGCTCGCGATACGAATTTATGTATAAAAGATAAGAGCACTTCCGCCTACGAAAAGTAGTAGACGAAACAAGACCTAAAAGACTCCTT
>QVOB01021942.1:0-19748 GCA_014839585.1 Pseudomyrmex concolor
TTTTTCGACCTCACACTTATACGTTTTGTAACAATTTACATCGTGTACACCAGAAATTCCACTGATGATGACTGCATAATAAAGTCGAACCGTTTGGAACATTACTTACTTGATAATTATTGCACAACATCCGGCATTTGGTTCGAGAGCCACTACTCATCATTAAAATATTTATTACGAACCCGAGGACTCCTCTTCACACATCTATCATATCAATATTATTATTATTAAGTGTGATTTTAAAATAGTTTATGTATTGTGTGCTGTGTACGGATATAGATACATATAAATTATCGGTTAAGTGACAATTATTGGGATCGTATAAATGATGAACGAGGAGCAATGTAATATTTTAGCGCAACCCCGATTAAATGAAACTACGACTTCTTATAGCGGGGGCTTCGTGTCAGGGTCTTGTCCAGCGGCAAGTTCTCGCAATATTAGCCGCGGCAAGATGTGTGTATTTCGCACATTAACGTGTTTGCACAGGACTGATTCTGGACCCAAGCGCGACACATTGCGTGCAATATCCACTGTTTGTTTCACGCTGGCTTGATTCGGCTCGCCTGCCGCCGCTTCCATGTTTTCTCTGTAAATCTATTATTACATCGACGGCTTTCGAAAACGTCGCGTAAACATTGCACCGTCATTCATTTATAAAATCACTCGTTTGCTCTTTGTATCATAATCTTGATATAATAATAACGTTAATTTTCCAACCGGTGTTAAATGAGCGTATTATACACTGCTCGATGAGTCGATAAACCATTGTATAAAGAGAGAAAGTGTAAATATCATAAACAAAATAATGAACTTGGTAGCAGAGAATGCTCGGCGGAGAACAAAAATTATCATGTTGTGTGTGTGTCTCTTGAACGAATGTGTATCATCATAATTTCACTTACTGTGTAATTATACACGTAGGAATAAAAGCGTGAAACCAACGACAAGGGTGGAGACAGCTGGTCGCTGGTTCGTTCGATGGATGGTGGTAATTCCGTCACGTCGTAAAGGTTGCTTTTTATCGTCCCTGCCCTGTACACCTATCTACCAAGATCATCCTTCGGTTCTCTAGCTAGACGCGAAGGCATTCCGTGTTACTTCGTGTATCCTCCGCGTTCACTTTACCGGCCCCGCGTCTTATACGTGTACTGCTTGATTGTTCAGGTTTTATTATCACTCGGTGCTCCCCGAGTCCTCGTTCATCCGAGCTTGTATATATAGCTTGTGTATATCACACCTCTACGCGGGAACGACTTGCTATCGTCAAACACGATGCTGGAAGTTAATTGACCTCCGGTGGTTTATTTTTTCATCGCTTCCAGAGTCGGTATCGTTTTGTCGAAGACATTGAACATTCGAAAATCTTTACGTTACGATAGAAAAAAGAAAATTAATGCGTTTTGCGAGTGTCAAGATTCTCTTTCTCCCTCTCTCTTTTTTTGATTTGAAATATTTTGTTACTTTCAAAATAATATACATACTTTTATTACTTTCAACACATTTGCAATTCGTTTTTTTAGTACCTTCAAAACAACTTATATTTCAAAAGACTGTACACACACTCTTTTTCATTCGGTGGAAAATACGAGAAAAAGTGCGAAAGATATTTGCGAACACCGGCGCGCTCGCTTCCGCGGACGCGTACGCACCCCATTTTCGCCCTATGGCAAATGGAATTAGCGGGCGGTTTAGTTCGGCGGAGTTGCGAAATAGAGGTTGCATTTTTACGGGCGTATTAATACAGCCGGAAACGTACTATGATCGGGCTTGTAATGCAGCCCTTGGGGCCCGTGTGATATGATACATTTGCTTCGCATACAGGACAGCGAGCGAGCGAGCGAGAGGAGAGGCGAGAGAGGGTAGTAAAGAGAGATAAAACGAGAGGGATTGAGGGAGAGGAACGCGGCGCGGCCGTGTGCTTCAACGTACAAGCGTGTGCTTGCATTTCATAACAAGGTACAAACACACGCGGAAACGCGAGCAACAGCGTCACGAGGGTATTCGCCGATAGTACTTGTCTGTATCTATCGAGGCGGTATTCGACCAATTATGTCTGTTTATTGTCAAACGCCCAGTTTGTTTGCGCGTCTACAATGCCGGAGAGCGCGTTACGTTAACAACATTGTTCGTTCATCTCGAAAGATTTAGTTACGCTGGCTATTATTCTGACGTATTTCATTAATTAAGTACAATTGAAACAAATCTGCTTACTGGCTGTGATTGCAGCGCAATCTGAAATTACGTCAATTACGTATAAACCTTTGATTTTTTCGCGGCTTCTCATGTTCATTTTCGCTAAAGCCGATTTTTGAATAAAGCGCATAAGTATAGACAATGGCACCGGCCACGTCGGTGTTTCCAAACAAACATTTCGAACACACAATCGGAGATCAATTGCAAAAATTGCTCACCGAACATTTCTTCCACCAGGTGCCACTTTGGTCATCCAATGTCGCGCCCGAGAGAAGCACAATGGCCGTTCAATCGAGTTGGCCGGGACAATAGTACTTGATACGAAGGCAACGAGATGTCACCGACCGTGAATTAGCGCCGCAGTCGAACTCGATCAGGGGTTCGAGGGTACACGGGAAAGGGGTTGCGGAAAAGGGTGACACGTCGGAGAGACGGAATTCTTCTTGCGCAGTCGGGTGCAGATGCGCTCTTCTAAAACACATGGTATGCGGCCCGTGGTAGCTCGTCGCTTTTTCGCGAGCTCAAGATTTATGTGCTGTCAAAGTGGCATTATGGCTAGACGACGAGTTGCCGAAAAGATGAGTCATTCTCCTCTTCCGAGGAAGATGACTGAAGGAAAGGTCACAATAAGATATCTGACGGAAGGTTTGCGGTAGAAATATGATTTGTGTGTGACTGTCGCATAATTAAGTCTATACTGAGCGATACAAGTCTATACACTGAGTGATCAACATAGAAAACTGACATTCCTGACGCACAGAAAAATACTATGTATACAATAATAGTAGAATGGTATTTATGTCTCTCAAAAGTTTTGAATAATTTTTATTCGAATTATTTTCATTTCGAAGATAAAATTGTTTTCGTGAAAAAGAAAGAAAATAATATTTATTTTTAATGTGTAAAAAAAATAAGCGCAAAAGTAACTACTTTTCTGGCGATTTATTTATTACTTGTAATTAAGATACCGAATGTCGTTTAGAAAAAGGTAAACTTCGAAAAGAATTGCGAATTCGCCGATAGGCGTTTACCCGAATAACGAGTAAGGTAGCTATCCGCAAACGAACACATGGCCGATGGTTACGGTGAGTGAATAAGGCACCCTCTGTTTGGATTATGGACTCGTAGCTGCGTTTGTGTCTATAAACAGAGAGGTGCGGGAGAGAAGAGGAACAGTACGAAGAGACAAGCTCTGCAACCGCTATGACAGATTGAGAGGAAGAGAGAGCGAGAGAGAGAGAGAGAAGGAGAGGTCCTTTGATAACCAACGAGGCGTTTCGACGCCTATACCCCATACAGAGGACAAAGGCTCTTTCCCTCGTTCTCCCGTCTATGTGTGTCGTCGTATCTCTGCAGCGCATTATCTCTGCGAGCTGGACGTCTTCATCATTTATGTAAACTTTCTGTCGATAACGAGGCGGAATTACACAACGGGACACCTGTTACAAAAGCAAAAGCTGGAGAATATATCCTCTGTGCGCTCTGCCTCGCCATATCCTTTTCTCGCGAAATTTCCAGCGTTATTATTTGTTCGCTTTTTTTTTTCCTCGCGTCGCAGGTTGATTATAATCAATTTTACATAAGCACAGATATTAATTTTTTTTACTCACAAGTTACATTACGATACGAATTATTTATTGTTCTTACAATGTAATAAATTTTATAAGAACAAGATGAATATGTGTTTTACCTTTACGCTGTAAATAGATCCGATGACGCTATACGCTCTGCAAAATAGAATGAAAAATGGTTTATATACTCTCTCGTATCGCGCATGCATAAAAGTAAAAGGACCATGTACGGTATTTTGCGGTGCTGCTGTTACGAACGACGGTCGTTCAGATACGGGGATAACAATGTCTCGAGGCCAAAATGCACGTTAGAGACATCTAACTGCCATCCCTTATTGAAACATCATATCTGCTTACCTGTATGGGAAACGACTTCCAACATTTATCCATAGAGAAAATAACCACGTCGCGATATGATAATCGCGATATGATAATCGCTCCTCGTTTCAACACACCGTGAAATGATGATTTCGTTTGTTTTCATTGCATTTTCGACAAACCACGCATAAAACGTGATGTTGTTTTAAATTTTAATAATTGAATTACCGATTGGATCTGTTCACAATCTTTTTTTTTTTTTAACATTACATTATATATTTTCTATAATACTTACGCAATACAATTAAAAAAATCTCAGCAATCGCTTTGACTTTTCGCACAACAAGTGCGAGATAAACAACCGTTAATCGAATGAATTTATACACGAAAATCAAGCCACTTGCTTCAATTGCAAACAGATGTGGTCATCTCGTCGCGAGCGAACTTCCTCCCACAGAGCGCGCGCGTCCGCCCCTCTCTGTCATTTTCGCGGCTATCTCTCAAACTTGTTTAACAGAGAGATACTGTATCCACTTTGAGGGGCAACGGGGCCATCAGCGAGGGTGCTATCCGCAGGGAGCATCAGATTTTAGACCACAGCAGGATGGACAAGTGCATACTCTCTCCATAAACGTGCCTCCCGGCTTTACTTTCCAATGCAACGAGCCATAAACACCGCGTCATATGTGCATTTCCTATTATATTACTTTTGATCGGCACATCGATCTCTTCTCGGCACCTTACTTTTCGTACATGATATCTGCGTTTTTTTGCGCATACATCACTGTTACGATTTTTTACTGTCATTTCTGCTGTATGTCTTAATCTGTTGTTGTTGTTGTTATTTTTGTATCGTTAAAAAGAATTATTATCATTCAGCAGTTATTATCTCTGTATTCTATAACAGAGAAGAATAAAAACCTAAATATAAAAAAAATAAACCACAAATTACGAATGTCTATACAAGTAATCATTTGTACCGGAAGATGACAATCCTTTCTTCGCGAGAAGTCTGCCGTTGAAAATGCTAAAGTCTCGCTCGGCACTCACAACATCTCTGCACCTCCCGTCGATCTCTTTTTTTGACGAGAAAACAAATTTTGAAGAAAGATTTTCTAAGAACATTTCCAATCACTCATAAATCACTCATATGTCACAGTACCTTTTTGAGGAACATAAATCCCGTATTGTGCGAATAATATAGACATCAGGGACTGTTAATACCTTGACCCTCGACAAATATATGTATGTAAAGTTTTCGTTGTAGTTTTCAAAACGTTTTCCATAACAAACAAAATAATCTCTTGTAACTATGAAACGGAAATCTTATAACCGCAACGAATAGGTAGTCGACGGAAGGTTTCGTTCTCAGATTTTCTCACACAATGATTATAGTTTTCAAAACCACAATGTGAAATCGTGGTTTTGAAAGAGTATTCCTTTCGAGTGTGTTTGTTGTCTGCGATTAAAAAATTACACATCTACTAGTTACTTCTAAATAAATACGTGACTGTGAATCTTTTAATTATATTTACTGTATGTCTGTTTTATCTCTTTTTCTCTAGAAATACTTTTCGAACAATTGTGGTTGCAAAGAGATTTCGCAAAACAACCGATAGCGTCAGCTGACGATGCATATAATCGTAGATTAGTCTCCGGGGTTCTGATAAATTTTCAGGCACGCTCAGCTTGGAATGATTGGGGAGAGAGAAGCGCGTAAATAAATCTTATCGCGATCTCGACTTTTAGCATATTTCGCCAATTAAAATATCCGGCGACGTTTTACGAGCTGGCGTAAGCCAGTCTCCCACTTCGTTTATGTTCCCAATGGTGTCCTTGTTTCGTGCTACGCGAGGTGAATTTACCTCGTTGTTTTAAATGCAAATCCATTTGGTCGGCGGAATCCTACTCTGAGCGATGTCCAACGGTAATATTTAGACGGTTCGTATTAGATTGTTGCGTTCGATATAAAGTATTATTAAACACTTCGTGTAATTGTTCGCGACGTGAGGAAGATAAATATCGCGATAAAAACGTTTATTAAAAAGACGGAGCAAGAGTTTATTATTAGATTTTGTCGTTTTAACAAGTTTCAGCACCCGAAGATGAGCAAAAATCCTCGAGAGACGCCGATTATAATTAAAATTGAATTACTTCGCGCAAAAAATTTGCAAGTAACTATCTTCGTCATTAGAGAAACTTGCGCTTCGCATACAAAATGTACTGCTCTTCTTTCTTTTTTTTTAACGTCAGTCAGAAAATGTAACATTTACACAGTACAATTTTGAGTTGTTTTAAAACTATAAATCACACGCGTTACCTCGGCGTTATCTCGCGTGTCATTCTTCACGTAACATAAAGCTCTTTATCTCATTTTTATCGAAAAAAATTTTATATCTGCCTCTTTGTAAGAAGCTGTTTAAAAAGATATGCCGCACAAAACTTGCTGAGAGCAAGTCACGCGGATCAAACTTAAAACACTGCCGGGAGGCATTCGGCATATCGTCACCGGCATTAGCAGGACACAGTAAGAGGAATGAAGAGAGAGAAAACCGTCTTCAAAAGTCGAATCCACGCCGCGGCGGTGATGCGACCTGGGAAGGGACACTTTTGGAGCGTGGTTTAGGGTAGATAGGGACGAAAGTCACTGCACAGCTCCTGTGGGGGCCACTAGCCGGCTTCGTGCCTTCGTCGCGACTTCAGGAACTCCTGTTGCCGACTCTGCTGAAAGCTGTATAGTCCGAGAACTAACGGTAAGGCAGGAAAGTGGACAACGTTCTACAAAAAGAAAAAAAAAAGAACTCTGGGACTATTCATCGTAAATCCCAATTTTTTATAGATGTTTCTGGAAATTTACTCAATCGATGTAACTTACGTACACATATACACACAAACATATACACGTTACTTGATGAAACAAAAAAATAATTATTCTACAACAATTTTTATAAAATGTGAAGTATCAAAAGAACGTAATGATATGACGGTACATCGCGATATAAAAATATTTGTAATAATTGCATTTCGTATGCCGCTATATAACACCATGGGAAATTGTACATCCCCAAAGTGACCGAACTTCTGCCTCCGCCTACGAACGCATCAGTTGTCCTATCTTCCTCTCTTTGTACGGCTGTCGGTATCGCGCGAGTGCCATGGGTGTTAAACTTTATTAATATCCTTATCAAAAACAGCGACGTGGATAACTGTGGTAGTTGCAGTTCGCGGGATTCGGAAGTTACGCCGCTCCTCTGTGTTCGAGTATAGTTCCCGGGGTTTCTCCCGTGGGCGCCGTGGCCAGCCGTTGGGTTTGCGAGCCCTGAAGGACTCGTCCGTATCTCCGGCAAACTATCGTTCGGGACGTGTACAAGAGGCGGGATAGCGGTCGACATAGTTATATACTGCTTCGTGCCTGTATTCTCGTTCAGATCTGGAGCGAATTAAAGTTCCACGAAGAAATCTCTCCGGAAATGCCGAACGGCGCTCTGTAAAAGTCACAAGTTGTGGAAAAGTTGTTTTTTTTTTTTTTTTTTTTTTTTTTTTTTTTTTTGATTTTAGCGTAATGTATTCACAGGTACGTCTTATAGTTCTGAGAGTTGCTTGTAGGGGATTTAGCAGATATCTCTAAAGTTCTCAGCCTGATTAATGTTCACAGGTGTGACGACGTGTCATCGTAACATGAATGATCTTTAAGGATTTACGACCTGTTAAAATCCTTTATGTTCCCATTACAAAGCGAAATGGAGTTTCGAAGTAAAAAGGTTCAGTTTATATGGAAAATTCTTGCTCTTCATGGTAGAATGACTGAAAAAGTCTTTCAACAACTCTTTTTAAGAAAACAGAGACTTACAAAAGAATAAGCAGAGTCATTTCAAAGATTAATATACTATAACATCTTAATTGAGTTTTTTGATGCACTGTTTTATTCAAAACTATTTATATGTTCACAAGCGAAAGCAATCTTCACAGAGAAAAGTATCGCAAATACAATTTGCCGATGTTTAATTATTTACGGTGTGGAAATGTGTACGTTAAGAAATAAAACTCTATTATTTACGCGATACGTTCGGCGCTTCCTCAAATGTAAAATAACATAATAACATCTGCACAATTTCAAAGCAATTTGTGAGCTACAAAGCAAATCGGCGACGTTTAAAAACGACGGTTATATTAACTTGAATGCAGTCTCTGTGAAAAATAATATTGTTAGGCACGTAAAAGAGAGAAATCACGAGTTGAATTGTCGACAAAAAAAAATACATGACACTGATGATAATCTCTTGTTCGATTTTTTATCTAAAATATATAAAAGTTGTTACGCGTTTGTTACAAGTATCGCGTTGTTTGTTTTAACGAACAACTGTTTTATTGATGAATCATAGGTGACCACTTGCGAAAATTCAGTTAATTCTAATCGTCCATTTGCGACGAAAGGCTAGTGCGCTTTTGCATGACGATGGGGAGAATAGGTAACGAGGACCGCGCTGTAACCCACGCCAGTAAAGTTATGATGGTTTATGAATACTACCGTAACGAATGCTACGGTAGCCCCACGCACCCCACTGAATGCCGCGCCGTTACGCCATAATACGAAACTATAACGCGTGATTTTCTATGCTGAAAATTGTTTTACGCCTATAACCAACAGAACCTGCTGTGCAGTGACAGTTGGCGCATAAAACTATAATGACCATCGATATGCTATTTCTTTTTTTCGCGCAATCGGAGCAAGTACTAACGAAACAAGATGAGTCGGAATCGTTAAAGCACATCTTTACTAAAATTACAATTATTTTTTTTTATTTGTAATTGGTAAAATTGAAAATTATAATAACGACTGACTAATATTGAACAGTTGTAGAATAATCTATAAAAAAAACTTGTAAAACGGCATATTTGAAATAATTTAACAAACTCATTACATGTTGCAGATTGTACTAGTTTGTTTCTTTTTTTTTGTTTTGCTCATGGGACAAGTCTATGGTTTCTGAAAATCATTATCTATTTAAGCTCGAAGAAATCAATACTTGTTTTCTGAGATGAGCAGACGCGTACAATCAAACATAACGTATGATCTTTAGCAGGTACAGCAACACAATGCGTTCTAATGCCAAATTCGCGAGTCACGCATTCATAGAGGCATGACGTATCGTTGACACAGCTACAGGGGGTACGATAGCTAGCAATTTGTAAGAGGAACCCCCCGTGGAGGGGATGTTACATAGTCGCATTTAGCTTAGGGCGCAATATGCTATGGCACTTGATTAAAACACCATGCAGAGTCTTTGCAGCATAAAGCACTTATAAATGGCGATGCAAAGGGATGACTCCGCAGAGGTTAATTTATCCTATGAGATAAAAGAAAAAATATATGTGTTGCATGTTGAGCAGTTACGATGGTTCCTCTCGTTTACATAAATTATACAAAATATTAATTATAAAAATAAAAAGTATAGCAAAGGACAATATTAGTTTTTTCTACAAAAGAAAACAAGTTTATTTTCTAGTTTTTATTTATCTCATACTAATAATAAAAGTTGTTATATATATTATATTTTTTCTTCACATTTTTCTATAATAATAATAGTGTTACAGTAGTATAGATCTTCTACTTGCCATACGGTCCGTCATCCGTGTAATGTAGCAACGCATTACGCAATGTTACACGAATCGAGAGGGTTCTAGCAAGATGTACCAACAGATGGAAGTGTTAATAATTGATGATTGCGCCCTTCACTGATGGTGGAGTCGTACATTGACGAAAGCAGTCGTACATAAAATATCTTGTAAGAGAGAAATATTTTATACAAAATAACACTTTTCTTGGTAATGTGGTTTTCAATATTTTTATTTATCAAAGATTTATATAAACTACCAAAAAGTTTTCTTTGGCAAGCTTAAAAGAAGACTCAAAGTTATTTGATTTTTGTAAGCTAAGAAAGTTGTGATTCACTACAGCAGCTTGTAAACGGAAAACGCTGATATTCACTCTCAGGTTTCAGCTCGAATGTACAAAGACGTTAAAGCATCTCTACTTGTGCCTCTTTCGTCGTATTGTGGTCAAGATAGAGGCGGAGAATGAATAAAGCGCGAGAGTTAACGAAAGAGCGGGAAGGATGAGAGGATTTGAGGGTCCGGTGCAAAGCTGGGCCGAGGGCAGGACGACATAATGGACACATTAGTGCCTGGCCTCCAGTTTAATTAGTTTACATTACCGTGGCATCGTCACTACCGCGAAGGGGTTGGCCGCGCACATGGAAAGGAGAGAACAAGAGCGCGAACGGGGGCGAGAGAGCGCGCACGCGGCACCGTAGGGGCAGGCCAGGTTGATTAATCGGGAAAGTTTGATGCGAGTTGACGGAGACGCTAATCACGCCTCGTAACCGAATAATACTACGCGCTCCAGCTTGCAATATTCATGAATCGCTTGACGTGCACGTAGCAAACGGAATTCATTATCAACGACACTCGTTAAATATCATCGCTCAAGAAGAGCGTTTCGCGGTTTCAAATCTCGTTTGATATTCCGCATTCCACCTACAATAATAAAATAACTCGATGTGGTTTTTCTTACTGTAAACTAAGAAATTCGTTGTTTCGAATAGTCAACAAAGATCTACTCGAATTCTGTTATGTGTGGAAAGAAACGATCGTCGCCACGTTTCGAGGCGTTTGTAAGATCTCGTGATTCCTCGCACATTGACCTAGTTCGCGTCGCTGGCGACGCTGACCAGCGAAATTGCCATTTGGCGTCGCTTCGCGGTGTGTGTTGAGCGGCGGAGATTGAAAGGATTATGATGTCCAGGCGACCGAAGAAGGGCGCGGATCCGCGTGCACACACGCGAGCGAGCGAGCGAGCGAGACGGGAAAGAGGCGCGGCATAGCTCATTTAATTACAAATTCCATTAAAATGAATACCAGTTCAGAAACAAACTCCACATATCTGCATTAAGCCGCGAGGCAACATGTCTTAATCAGGTTAATATAAATATGAAATATGCAGCGAGTGTTGGCCCTGGGTTGCTCGCGGGTAAAGGGTAGCGCGTGGACGTAGAGTCCCGGGCATACGTGTGCCACCACCTTACGACTCCTGGGGGGCGCCTTCATATTAACCCTTGCATATTAAGCGCGCGATAACCGGATTCTCTAATATTAACGTTGTCACTCGACGCTCGCCGTGGCGTCAACTTACTCGGCGGTCCTTACCAAATGCTATTTGCCCGAAGACGGATCCATCTCGTCGACGAAATAATGCACGAGCCGCGTGCCGTTGCCAGCCCGCGGGCAAATCTTGACGGTCTGCGGTCGCTTTTGACACGGGGATAAAGCGAGTGTTTGCGGAAACACCAAAATAAAATCACGCACGTAGCGTATGCGTGGCGTATCTATGTATGTTAATATAAATTGCTCGCGCACGCAGCGATATAAGATACGTTTCAACAGAGAGATAAAACATATATACCTATACATAATGTAAAGTATTATATATGGAGAAAGGAAAATTTTGATTTACAAGAGATCTTCGAATCGTTTCCGAAGAAGGAATCCTATCAGCGCAGCAGAATTACGCGGCAGCGTAAGGTATTTGTCGACACGTGCAGAGTAAACTTTAATCAAGCCGTGCCCAGGTCAGAGAGCAAAAAATGCCCGAGAGGAAAAGTGCGCGGGAGTGAAAAACCAAAGGAATGCAAACATTTCGCTCGACTCGATATTTTTCAATATAACAGCGACGCCGTCGGTCTGACCACCAGGGGAAATCTGGCATCGGTCTCTGAGACCGGACGATATTATAAATATTAGATCAATTAAGAATTAACAGACGATCCCATCTCCGTGCTGTGAGAAGTAACGACTTTATAAGTCACATACGGATTCACGCGCGAGTGTGCAAGTGTCAACCATCGCGCAGCACGTACAAAAGAGAAAATGAGAGAGAGAGAGAGAGAGAGAGAAACGCTGCGAGAAAAAGAGGGTGACATAGGAAGAACGACAGAACGCGACAGAAAGAAAGAGAGAAACGGGAAACGAGAGAAGGAAACGCTCGTGCGTGGTCCCAAAGTCCCAGAGCCGATCCTGCCAAGTTATTTAAATTCAAATTCGAAATATCGTCGGGGGTTGCTAACATATTGTTTGTTTCGTTTGGACCGCGGCGATAGTGAGAGAGGGTGAAGGCTATCTCGCGGTCGAAAACGTCCTCCCTCCCTCCCTCTCGAATCCCCGTGTCCTCCGATCGTCCCCAAGTTTCTCCTCTGATAAAACTTTTCCCGATGATTTATATTCATTTTATTATAATCGTTTGTGGCAAATTTTGGTCGTGCGTAGCAATTTTTAAGAAAGCTCGTCCCGCATTGTTGTCGCAATGACGTCGAGTTTTGCGCTCTCAAAAATTAAAAAAAAAAGAAAAACAAACAAATTACATGCATATCTACTTTCTTTTTAATCTGTCCATGTTTTGCGTCTTCCACGCACGTCTTTCTGTCCAGACTTTATTTGCATACGTAAACGAGCGCAATACGTTGTCGGAGTTTCAACACGGCACCAATGTCATGTTCGCGTACACGGTATTCCCTATCCCTTAACAATTTGCTGCTAACATGCCGAGGAAACCCGCTACCTCGCGACCGTTCCACGATCCTGTACAGATCTACAGTTCTCTTCAAAGTTTCAGATCCTCCACGTTTGCACCGGGGTAGCGAATGCAGATTACCGTGCAGTATGCAGAACTTCATCTTCGTCCCTTGTTACGGCGACGTTCATTAGTGTTCATCAGTCAAAGGTTACTGTGCGCGCACACTTGAGATACGCGCGGCAAAGATACGAGCAAGAGATTGAGTAGAGTCATGTGAGGTCCATTAAAAAAGAAAAAGTGAATAAAACACACACACATACACGCGCGCGCCTCCTTTCCTCTCCTCTCCCCCTCTTAATATTGTCAAGTATCAGACGGCAGAAAAGATGATGCTACAGTCACGCGGGCGAGATGAAGGTCCGGAGGCTTTTTAAGCTTTCGTTGCCACTTGTGCGGGTCAGTCTGCAAAAAGACTTAATTAATGACCAGCCTCTCCCTAAGGACGTCCGCGGGACAGCGCGGAGGAGAGACGAGGTGAGCGAGAAGCAGTGAGATGACGGAGTGCCCTCCGAGGAACGACCCTCGATGCAAACTCCTCGTATGAATATGTCTCTGCTAATTCAAACTTCGTCCCAGAGGTAGATACGGGGAATATTAAAAACTTTAACGTCGTCTGCTTGACCGGGTCCGTCGAAAGCGCGTCACGACACGTGTGTACCTATAAATATGCAAACTTCTCCGTGTCGCATGTATGTACGTTGCAAAGCGCGGATCGTTACCGACGGACGGACGTTCGAGCAAAATCTTCTTTCGATTTCTCGTAAGAGACCCTATATCTTTTCGTGCTCGCGGAAAACATTTGACGACGAAGTTCACCACGGACTGTTCTCCCCCCCTCTCCCCGCAGCAATTTAACGCGGTCATTCCGTGACTTTCTCTTCCCGAAGTTTACAGCGATCCGGTAATTTTACGAGCCGCTTCTTCTTTTTTTTTTTCCGACCAAGATCGTATAAAGCTGTCGTCGAGACATGCACAATTCATTTAGAGGTGTCGTAAGGGTGGTTTTACGTCATATCGTACCGCTTCTCCGATCTTTCCGCCGTTTTCTCTCTCTCTCTTCGGCCGATATTTTATTTAGACGATAATTGAAAATTCCACGGAATACGACCGATGGATTTGTCACCAAGGAAGGTTTTACACCTCTACTAAATTTCCCATAGCACCTGTCGTACTTCCTGCGTCGTGTCCTGCGCCGAGCGTCGCTTTCGCCATGGAGCCATGGAGATGACGATATCACAGCTTTTTATTTACCACTATACGATGGCGTTTCGGTTATCACACGTGCATTTTCAAAACTTCGATGTATTATTGTTAAAAATCTCCGTGTCTTTATAATCGGAGTTAACTTACATTTTGCAATTATCTTGTACATATCTTTTTATATAATATAATTTTTTTCTACTATCGCGCGACCAGAAAAACGGACTCGATACCGTGAGTGACCAAAATTATCGTTTACTTCGGAAAAATTTGTCTTTTCGAGGATTAAGGCGTATCTTCACATATTGACGCGCATCTGAAGACGATACATCTTAACCGACAGTCCACTACGCACGGTTGAAGACGGGTGCGAAAATTTAGCAGTGACGACGCGTTCGCGCGGAAAGACGCACCGCACTTAGCGCGGCGAACGTGAGCGGCGGGCGGCGTGAAAACGTGTGTGGAAAAGCGCGTGGATGTCGGAACGAGCACGAGGTCATGGGTAAGGGCGAGTGTGGATTGAGGGGACCCCATGGAGTCGTGAAATCCATCAGACCAGGCCTCGAGCCCCCGTTTGCCGGCGCTACTTACGGCAGTGCGGCGAGAACGGCATCAACGGGACCGAGGAAGATGTTGAGATGGCGGAGGGGTTCGGAGGGCTAAGAATAAAATATCATCCACGGTATGTCCCCTTTGAGAACGCAACATCTTTCTCCGTTCTCTGTATTTTTTCTTTTTTTTTTTTTCTTGCTCCTCCGCATCTCTCCAACATCTTTCGGATCTCTCACCTATTCGCCTTTCGCTACGTTCTCAACGCGAGAGTGCTCGGTTGTCATTTATATTTTCAAATTCGACGCATCGGCACCGACGTGTACGCACATCCCAACACTCTCAAGTTTTCGAAGAATCGCTGATCTGCTGAGTGCATCGGCGCAACGGAGAATTGTCCCGAGCGCATATTAAAATTTGCACAATACGTACATCTCTCGTCAGATATATTCAGAGATTTCAGTTGTATAAATATCGAGAACTATGTGTGTATTGAACTACGTTTGAGACGTGCAGATAAGAAATTGCGTTGTTCGACGCAACACATTCAACACGGTTGCAACCAAAATATTATCAAAGCGGATATCCCGCATCTGTTCGACGTCGCGCGTAAGTTAAAACTGTTATGATGGCGCGAAAAAAGAGCCCTTGGGGGATCGCGCGAAGACAAGGACGCGAAAGAGGAAAAGGAGGATGGAGAGGGCGATCCTTAAATCTGAAAAATTAAATTATATCGCCGTAAAGAACGATGCCCGAGGGTTTAGTGTCTCGTAGATGGGGCCGAGTGACGTGTATACGGCACGGAGATCGTTGAATAAAAACAGCATTAGTCCGTGCATAATGTATGGATGATGGCGACGTGTCTTGTGCCGGCTTGTACGCGAGAGAGGGGAGAGAGGGGGTTAACAGGGGCGGAAAGCTGAAACCAAGTAGCCGACTAGCTAAGGGAACTATACGAGAATGCTGGGAGTCATAAAGCTCGCGAGTGCTCACACCTCTACCGTTATAATAATTTAGTTCATGAAATTCGTCCTCTCGTAACCGTCCGGCATCGTCGCGTCGCTGTCCTGCTGGGGATACGAAAGTTGCATCTGTGTTCCAATTATACACGCAACAAAGCATAAGACGTTGTACGTGTATATATTAAATACATTCCTTAAAATTATGTAAATGATAATAAGAAAACAACAAACCAAAACGCTCGTACTGTTTTCCCTGTAAATTCGACGGAGAGTTCAACGATGGCTTTGAAGAAATCCAGGCGTGATGAGAAACTCTTTCGAGTAAACGCGCGAAAGAAATCAGACGGCTGCCATATAGAATCACGCGAGAGACATCGCCGATGAGAAATTTCGATATGAAAATCAACGACAAGAGCGAGCGACAATAGCCGGAATAGAAGGGTGCCATAACTTCGCGGAACAAAAAAAAATGTATTATTATAACGCGGCGCGAAGTTTTACCGATTTGATTTATCAAACGGGAAAATCCTATCATCTCCATACTACAGGACTTTTCACTCCGAGTCTTTGATTAAAATGCGAGCTTAATCATCGCACTCTGCCGCCACCTGGGGACTTCGCTTGTCGTCCGCTTACACCCCTCGCGTCCTTCTCGCCTTACGGCGATATAGGGCCTCAATACCTTTTTCTTTCCCTACCACGCGTTTCTCCAACGAAAGCTGGAAAACCAGAAGGATAATGCATGACGCGGTTTTTTGTTGCTCCGACAGAGAGGCGAGGTATGACGAGGAGAAATAAGCCGAGAGAGAGAGAGACTCTTCCTGTTTTAAGATATTAAAATGTGTCATCAGCTGATGCCTTCGTTACTGCATCGTGATGGATCCGTCTCACCGTCTCTCCTTCTTGCGACGCGTTTCTGCGTCCTCACTCCCGTATACTTCTACTTTAATTACGAGAATGCTACTTGATTCTGATAAAAAGTGCGAATATTGCTTCGCATATCTTCGGAAACACTTTTTTATTTCGTCCCTCACGCAAGAAGAAAATGTGCGATTACTATATTTCACTTTATTATATTATGCGTTCTCACACGTTCAATAAACTTTTATGATGTTTTGTATCTAATAAATATATATTTATTTAAGTATATATTTGTGTTTTTCTCAAAACATAAATACCGATTGTCTGACGGCACTCGCTTAATACGTTTATCGCATCCATGACGAACAAAACTGGCTATAATGGTGAGGGAGTAAAGTTTGACGTGTAGGAGAATAGAGACACAAGTCTTATGATTGCTACGTGGAGGAAGGAGTGACGATCGACAATCGTCAGCTTTCCAATTTTCGATAAATCATCTCGAGACGACCGCACAAGGCATCAATAGATCCGCGACGATATCAGGAGTATAAGGCGTCGACGAGAACGTAGGGTGACTAGGGAGATGGGGGGAAGTTGGCGGCGAAGGTAGAGGGTGGAAAGACGTAGAGAGCAGGGAAAGGGAGGTTCTCGGGGCTTCGTGAGAGGGTGGGTAGGCGAAGTAGTAAGGGTAGGGGACGAGGAGGGGGTGCAATTTCCGCGGCTCGTGATTGGGGCAGCCTCCTCGGGGAGCAAAAACTCCATCTACAAATGAACAGCCGTGACAAGAGCCATAATTTCTCGGGGCTGAGCCGCAGCTACCGTGGCTTCTGCCAGCCGCAGCCTTCCTTTTCGTTTCTGACACGATCTTATATACAGGAGATGGCACACGGCCATGTCGAAGAACTCAAGAATTCAGATCCTAAAGAACCTCTCGTCGAAATGCCCGTACACCCGGTTTACACGCGCTTTTTCGCGCGCCACTAAACTATAAAGTGCCGAATTTCTCTCGAAATATTCGCGCGTATAAAGTACACCACGTACTATATTATTCTGCGAGGAATGTCTCTTTGCTGTTTTTATTAGATTTCAATTATTAATTGACGCTACGCGTGAATGAACACAAAATAATTTCAAATGCTGAAAAATCTTGGAAGATCATATAAATTTTGTTTTACAAAAACAAAAATACTAAATAAACACAGAACTCAGATGGAATTTGCACAAAATCCATTCGCTTGCAAATCTAATATTTGTCAATATTCGCCGTGCTCTCTTCTTGCGACACGTGTGTAACGAAAAACTGTGCTTATCTGTGTCAGATGTTATTCGCGGCAGTCGGTCTCGATCGAGAGATATTGATATCGTGACACGGGGCGTCAGACTAGATAGGAACGACTTTCTGAAAAGTTTCTTTCGACGACATCTCTTCGCGTCGATCTTAGCGTCGGGCTTCACTTATATTTCAGGAGTATATTCCGAGCTATCCTCTCGCTCGATTTAAAACTGCACGATGCTATATGTACACCGGCCTCGGCGCAGCACAGTTTTGCGCGACCGGCGCTCGGTCGATCTATCAGTGGCAATTCTGCGGACTGCAACCGAGAACACGGTTATTCCGCGCGAGGGGAGAACGGGACGCGCCATTTTCCGGCGAATTTCTCGGTTGGTAATCCTGCCACGTCTGTGGAAGCGAGCCCGACCCTCCGATCCTAACCGGATCACGCCTCGAGGATGATGTATGATTGTGCCCACGAAAAAATTAAACGTACATTTGATAAATAGAGTTGGCGGCAGTGACTGCGCGCCCGCGGAAAAGAGCGAGAGGAAGGAAGTGAAAAGGTCGGTTAGACTACAACCGTGTGCGCCCGTCAGCTACTATAGCGTTAACTCCGACCTGCACCCGCGCCTTTCGATTTTCCTCCGAAATTCAACGTCCCGCGGGACGGACCGCACTCGGTGGTTCCGCGCTGAAGATCGCGTACGTTCGATCACACTTTCCGTAAATCATTAAAGCCTTTTAGCACGTTCGACTCCGCCGAGGAGACCGTGTCATTGCGTTTTTCCGCTCGGCTCGCCCTACCGCAACGGGAAAACGCTTATGCAGAAATTTATGTGGTCGAGTGAGCGTTTTTTTCGAAATTTTCAGAGACATTGGTACAAAATTTGACAAGCTTGTAAAATAAAACCGAATTATCACGCTCAAACAGATTCTTACTTAATAATGTAAATCGAAATGACAATGTACAACGTGCGATTTAAATAACGCTCTTCACGAAAAAAAAAAACTTTGTTCTATTTTCCCGAATCACAGTGACAATTCCGTAGCAAAACGATTCGAAGCTGATGCGAAGTCTTCTGAGAGACCAGTTCCAAAGTCCAAGTTTGGCCCCGAAGGAACTGACCTCTATTACGCGGGGTTAACCGCTTGGCATTCTCACTTCCGGCAAGACTTTGATTGGTCTCCCAATCCTATTAGCCCGAGGTATCAAATCCTTATGACATTTTGTTTTCTACAATAAGAAAGTTAATTTTTGTCTTTGGAAAACATTTGTTGTAATAAACAAAACACAATAACGATAAGTGTACAACCATTTGTAATACAAATAATACAAAGAAAGCAAATTGTTAAAAAAAATTATTTGAATATTTCGTTGAATTCTAATACGAACAGTAGTTGTGTTGCGTGAAAAGACGTAAGTTTTCATATCTTGCAATCTTACACTCCAGTCTTCTCGTTGCATATTCTCTCGATAAACAATTCCGTGCGAATGTCATACCGTTCTATAAAAGAAACTGTCGCATTCGTATCCGTTATTTGTAGAATATTCGTCGCCATTCGAGATATTTTTCATCGCGATACCGATTTTCACGTTTTACCTGAGTTTTCGAGGTGGGAAAGCGTATAGATCAGATCCGTGTAGAGTACTACCTTCTTCGTGCATTCCACGTTTCAAAGCATATGCAGATGGATAGATGGAAACCTGTGACGTTGGTTCCCGCCTTGCCGTCGAGTCTCCGGAGACGTCGTGCGTCGCGACCCTAAATAATACACGAACATATTTTTCTATCGCATATACGATGTCGTTGGCACCGCTGAAAATGCGCGATTGTCAACGTTCCAATTTATTTTAAAGTTCTAGAAGACAAAAAACAAATACTTTTCCGGCCTAAATTATCACTGCGCTAATAAAAAAAAAAAAACAATATCTTATAAATTTAAATTGTTTGTCGCTAAATACAAGCAAAATAACTTTGCACGAAAATATAAACGTTGTTCTTTTGTCAACAAATAACATCTGTGATATTGTTGAAACAATATAAGACGCGCGTTTGCGCATTTTTATTACAAATCTTGAGGTATAGTTTTTGTGTTATACGCAACATTCAACTAGAAAGAAAGTTCAGACACGAATGACATTTTCAAGAAGAAACTTTATCCTGTAAGAATACTTTGCTGTAAGT
>QVOB01021943.1:0-14193 GCA_014839585.1 Pseudomyrmex concolor
CATTACATGTATATCATTACAATCACAATACGCATGACATTCTATGCAAAAAAGTTTCTGGTCAAAATGGAGCAGAGACCTTGTACTATGGTAAGACACAAATCGACGGTATGTAGTGACAGGGAAAGGAGTAATTCTAGCTGCATAATCCTGAGGGATCAACAAGTCCTCTGGCGATGAGTTCGGCTGTCGCGGCGTCACCTTGTTTACCGCCTGATTGTTGTCCTGCCGTCTGTTGCTGGTGCGCGTCACTATTATGCGTGCGTATGTGAAACATGAACTCGGTCTTATCCGTGAAATCTACACGACACATTAAACAGAAATTTCTTTCAGATGAATAAGATTGTGGAGGCGGTACAGATCCAGGAAAGTATGCGGCGGCATGTTGCGGTGGCGCGGCTGCTTCTGCAATGTGGGATCTGCAAATGATATAAAAATAAGTTATACTTAAAAATATTAGATATTTAAAATAACGTCACAAAAATAGAGTAAGAGACACACTAACCGAGTGTGCAGTGTCCACTCTTCCCGAGAGGTGAGCACTCGTCCGCACAGATCGCAAGCCCAACTCACTGGTTCTTCCTTCAACTTATGAATAGTATCTTGACGAGATGATTGTTGCTGTTGTTGCGCTTGCTGCTGCTGTTGTTGTTGCTGCTGCTGCTGATCGGATCTTGGTGTGCTAGGTGCCGACAGAGGTGAAACGCCAGGTCGATGTCGAAGTTTGTTCATATGAATGACCAATTTGTCTCGACGCGCAAACGCTTTGCCTATAATATCGATTGCATTCTTTGTTTATTTTCAGTTGCTTAATTTTAATGTATTGAATCGAAAATTAATTCTTAATTATTTTCGTACTCACCGCACACTTCGCAAGAATATGGCTTCTCCCCAGTATGTATACGCATGTGTATGACGAGTTTATCTTTACGTGCGAGTCCTTTGCCGCATACAGTACAGGCAAAGGCCTTCGTCGTGGGTTCACCTGTATTGGTTGCCTTCGAAACGGATCCCGGACGAATGCTTACACTATTCGTCGTTCGTAGAGCTTGATTCACAGCCGGTGCTCTACTTGCAAACTGTTGATCCGTTGCACCAGGAAATGCCGGCATCATGCTGCCGGGGCGCATTGGAGAATAATCTGGCGACCTACATCCGAGAAAAGGCACAATACTTAATATTTTATAAATTAGTGTTTTAAATTAGTTTTTTAAATTTGCAAAAAATTGTTCATGAGAAAAGTAATCAATTGCGCATTCACTAAATAAAACTGTTGATATTGAGAATGTTACAAAAAAGCACTTTTATCGATTAAATCAATTCTTTCCTTTTAAAATTTAAAACTCTAAAAACTTGGGAGATATCCCATGGAGAAACACAGTGAGTGTATGTTACAACTACTTATAATCATGATTCAAGAATATTTTGCGCACCATGTTCCAATTGAACGTAATACCCTGACGCCGTCATCGTAGCCGAGTCCGTCATCTGGTAAGGTAAATGTAGGATTCGGCGCTTGTGGAGCCGCGGGTGGCCCGGGCCCTGCTAATCTCGCCTGAGCAGCCTGTTGGGCCACTATGTGTTGCTGTAATGCTGTATGTGCTGAAACGTGCGATTCCACGTAAGCCGAGCGTTGCTGTCCGTTTGACATCTTGTCCTTATCCGTGCCCTACATTCAAATCGTTCATTTATCGCTGCGTTTATTATAATATTACTATTTCTTACAATAAAAATTACATGATAAGTATATTTTAATTAACTTTATGAAGATTTTCTATTTGGTTTTATATTTCATTCTTATTTTTATCTTTTTTTTTAAATAAATTTACATTCTACTTTCAGCAAAATATCAATTTATCTTGAAGTAAAATTATATGAAAGCCAATATGTCTACTAATGTCTTTACTAAACATTATGGCGTCAAAGATTTGTCTTTCGTGAGAACTACGTATCAAAATGGCAATACGAAAAAGATCCCATATAACTTGCGTAGATATAAAGCCAGAATTCTTTACAAACAAATTATTTTATTATATAGTTATATATGTACTGTCTTTTCTCAGCTAGAGTTTATTTTTTATATTATCAGAACTTCCTTTACGAAATTTTCACTAATATACACTGGTCGTTTTAATTAAAATTTTCTCCTCACGAAAAGTTCCAGAAAAGCGCAAGTGCAGTATTCCCCTCCCGATGACAGCGTACACTATTGCTTCGTCAAGGTCTCTCGGAGAAGAGAACAACGAGAAAAGTTATTGCACGTTGAGAAGAAAAGAAAACTTCGAGAAATAAAATTATTGCAATCTGTTGAGACTGTCTGATCTTTCTTTTATATTCATTTTTATTTATTGCTTATGAAGAAAACTATCAGTGCGAGAAAGATATCCATAATCGTTAAAAAGACAAATATCGTTTTTTGCATTTGAGATTCTCAATTGTGCATTATGTAAAAACACATCTAGACAATAATGGTCGAAAAGCAAGAGAAGAGAGATGGGAGGAAGAAGCCGTCGTGCAAGTCGATCGTCCTCACAAAAGAGACAAGCATCCGTCTTTTCGAACGCGCTTACCATACACTATAGAGTCCTATGCTCGCTTCAAAAAGATCGTTAGGCTCTGAGATTAAAAAAAAAAAAACTCTAAAAAAAAAAGAACGGAACACACTTTCGAGTACATTTTTAAATCACAGAATCGATTGTATGCAGAAGAGAAAGAATCAATAACTTTTGATTTTGTAGAACGTACTTATTTTCGATTAGAGATCGAGTTTCTTGAAATGACCAGACAGTGTCCAAGACGATAGCAACAGTCACACTTTGACGTGCACTAAACGATCGTAATATAAATGTTAATAAAACACTGACACGTGCGCTCGCGTGTATTGCTCCACGCGCTCTCGTGCTTTTCGCGGTGCGTCGAAGGAATCTCGCGGTTCACGAGGCGAGAGACAGCCCACGGAGCTGGGAGCAGTCGTCGCCGATGATTCCCGGCGCGGGAGGATGCAAGGACAAAGAGGCGAAAAAAGCGGCCAATGGCGCGCGGAGGGGATAGCGCGAGACGGCTGGGGAGACGTTTCCCTCGCCGTCCGACTCCGCGAGAAGGAAAGAAAGAACTGGGTGAAGGGAAAAGAGGGTTTTGATGGAGCTGGAATCAGAGACGTAGAGAAAAGATAGAAGTTCTGAACGTGTATATGTGAAGACGACAAGAAAGGAAGAGAAAGAGAAGAGATGAGCAAAGTAAGAGGGTGACACACACGGACGCAGAGCAAACACAAACGATGATGCCGAGCGGAGGTTCCCCGTGGAATGCACCGCGACCAGTGCGAAGCAGCGTCCGAGGTGCGACGAAGAAGAAGCGATCGCACAGGCACGCTGCGAAGAGACGGTGAAACACGAATCGGGGAAGAGAAGCGATGGGAGAGAGGGCGACGAAACGGGATGGTCCGCCGGCAGGCAGGCAGGGAAGAACGGGAGATGTGTGTTTACGTGTATGCATGCGACGACGATCGTGTGTATCACTCGCGCGCTACTACGAAGGGGATCGTAGAGGAAGAAGTAGGAAACCGGCAGATGGAACAAGAATCAGACAAAGAGGAAAAGGAGAGAGAGAGAGAGAGAGGAGGGAGGCAGAGAAGGATCACGGTCGGTACGCTGGAGGATAACTGACGCACCAACGCGACGCATTACGATATACTGGGTGGATATCCTCGGAATGCAGCAAGCAGACAGCGCACTTGGAGGAACCAAGATAGGAAGCAAAGAACGATATAGCTGCGAGAGTGCAAGCGCGTATATAGCTCCGTTTGTACAATTTGCTACTCACTAACTCTTTTTTCTCTTTCTCTCTTAGCGTGTATATACACACAAACTACCGGTGAGTAATACCGGATACTTGAGGAGGAGCATCTCTTGTATGCAGCGGTGGTGGCGACGGCGTTCCGCGACCGGTGCGTCGGCCCGCTGACCTTGACACTGACATTGAGTGAGAAAGAGAGAGAGAAGAGGGGGAAGGAGGGAAGAAAAGAGGTGAAAGAAGCGGAGGGAGACAGACCTTGCGCACGCGTCCGCAACACGGGAGCGAGCCAGGAGAGAGACGCCAGAGAGACAATGAGGACGTCGCGCCGCCCTTCGACGAGCCGTCGCCGATATTCCAGGACGGTCGGCAACGAGAGAGAGAAAGAGAGAGTCACCCACGTAACGAGACTGTGTTGATTGTCGAGATATCCCGGGTTTTGAAACAGGTTTCTTCTCGGAGATGCACGCGGATGCCCGCCAACTCATGTTGCACCTGTGCCTAGTACTGTGACGGATAGGCAGAAGAGAGAATGTAGCGGGAGAATGAAGATCGAAAATGCGAGATTCATTTAAGAGATAAAAAGAGAAGGAATAAAGTAATGAAGAAAAGATAGGCAGGATAGACTTTATATCGTGTTTTGAATGACTAAATCTTTCATGAACGTAACGCACGAATGCACGTAGATCCATTTTACACGTTTGTTTACGTGTAAAAGTATTAAATCTGTAATAAAAGATAAAATTAAAATATGAAAAAAACTGATAATATATATATATATATGTATATATATATATATGTATATATATATATATATATATATATATATACAATTAAATATTATGTATTATATAAATAAATATATTTAGGAAAAAAGGATAAAGAGTAATAGTAAAAAGTTCAGAAGAAATAAAACAAATGAAAAAAACAAAACGACAGAAAAGAACAGAAGAGAGAAACAGAAGCATTACCTGATAGGAGCAAGAAGAACACGGCAGGTGGAAAAGAAATAGGTAGGAGAAGCAGACATGGAGGTGCAGGGAGAGCAGTCGGCGAAGAAAGGAGTACGCTACGACTTTCGCTTTCTATGCGCGCGACGCGCGGTTCGCGGTCGCGACGCCCCGATCAATAGACGCGACGTCGACCGTCGCACCTTCTCTCTCTTTCTTCTTGTCATCCTCTCTTTATCTCTCCTTCCGTCGGCGTCATCATTGCGTACGTGAGGGTGGAATTATTGAGATCGCGCGCCGCCGGGTGCAGCAGACAGGGAAAGGGGAAACCAGCAGGGACCTGAGCACTTCGAGCTACCGATCAGCGACGCCCCTGCGCGCGTTTCCTCTTTTCCCCCGTGATCCCTCTTCGCCCCGAAGAATGCGTGTTCCTGCCCGAATGCCCTTGTCTTTCTCACTCGTCGCTCTTATTATCAGAAATACGGAAAAAGAAGAAACATATGCACAATACCTCTCGTATCTAATTTAATGATGTCTCTAAATTGAGTCTTTTTCATTCTATATGCAAGTTAATTAGTTCTACATCTAGTTTTCATAAAGATTTCAGTGCTACATTGAACGCCACAATAATTTTTACTGAATTATTAAAAAACCAAGAAAAAATATCAGAAATGCTAAAGAGTTTTACATGAAACGCTGTATTGACATAAATTGCTTTAACGTGTCATGATGAATATTGCGGCACGTTATACGAGATCGCGAAAAAAACTGTTTTTGTGGGAAATAACAATGAGAAAATAATTTAATTAATCGTAATAAAGGTGCTTAAGTTTAAACCAAAGTTTCTTAATTTCTAGTTACTTTTGAACACTGTCTTATGATAGAAAAACATCTTACATTCATAATTTTAATAATAATTATTAAGAGTAATTTTTACATCAAGTAAACTGAATTTTTTCATAAAAATATGAATCAAACCAACAACATAAAGATGTTTTAATAAAAATGTTGTTGTAATATTATATTGAACTGTTTTCCTAGTCTTAAACATTTGATTTAAAATATAGTGTGAAAATATAGTTGTTTTATATTGTAGTTCTTTCAGTTAGTTATTAAAATATAATGATATAACATTGGGTGAAAATTCTACTTAAATATTTACTATATATGCTACATTACAATTTAGTTACCTGAGTCCTGATTGATGCAATGTTCTTTAAACTGGTAGCATAATTTTTTAATACATTTTCTGTAGTTAAGCAGCTGATGCGGAATTCATAGAACATTTCTAATTTGTATATACATTTTTGACAAATATGTTTTGGTAAGTCATCTTCTTTTGTTATCTGTAAAAAAATAATATCATATTTAGTTTATTAAAGCAAACCTAATAAAAACAACTGTATATTTTCTTTCTTTATATATTGTTGTGAAATAGTTGTAACAATCATATATTTAGCTTATCTCTGGATAATATTTTTTTACATTAAAAATTCTACAATTTAATAAAATTTAATGGTTTTAAAAACTAGTCTGTTTTCTTAGCTATTCATTTATTTACTTTGATTATATATTGTACATATAAACTGTTATTTTTATAGTTGTTTACTACAAAAAATTTCAACACAGTGATATGTCATACATATTACTTTTAAAATATTTATATATGTAAAAATTTTGATTACTTGTTTTTATTAAAAAAATAAACTAGTTATACCTGATCGTACTTATTAAACATAAAATTTAACAAAGAAGAAACTGTGACAGCTATTTAAAAGAGAGATTATCAATAAAAATTCTGCATTTTTTACTTACTGCAATAGTAGGAATGCAAGATTGTATTTTGAACAGCAGCTGTCGTTGCTCAGCCTCTTTCTCGAAGATTTGCATCTGATGAGGACTTTTCAGCGAGCACAGTCTACAGAGCTCAGTAAAATTAAAATCTTCATTCATTGCCATTACTATTTCAGAAGAGAAATGCAATATGCGCAACAGCGAGTACAAAATAGGTTATGAGCCACTGCCGCACAATTCCTCACGCCAGAGCAACACAAAAAAAACGGACGGAATAAGTCCAGAATTGAACTTGAAATTATTGTAAGCTTTCTGGAACTTCCAAACTGCGAACTCTACGGCTTTACGGAATTGCCGTTATGAAAACTAAGCTTTACGACCGGAAGAGATGAACGCCGCCATTTTTACTCCTTTCTGTCGCTGCTGTCGGCGACAAAAGAAACTGCACTGTGTTACATATATTTACACTCTCTGCACTTACTTTATACAGACTTTACTAGATATAAAATGTTTTTGATACCTAGTTAATGCGATAATGATTGTTTTTGATAAACAAAGACGTTTCGGACTTTCTTTTGTGACAAAGTAAATAATAAAAACATATTTTATCGCATAATATCTATTGAAACTACAATTGAAACGTAATAAGACAAGAAAGAGAAATTACACACTGAAATATAATCAAATTAAATGTGTAAAAATAAATCTAAATATAATTATTTTATATCTAGTTTGATTATTAGTGTACACTTTATTATAATTTAATATATCTAACAGCGAATTCGGTAGCCTGCACTAGTGCGCACTGAGTGCGACTCTTTCAATGGACTTTTTCCATTGAAAGTCTCAGTGCGCACTAGTGCAGGCTACCGAATTCGCTGTAATACGCTTACGCTTAAAAGTACTGCTTTTTACAAATTACACTTGATAAAATCGTCACACAATAATTTTCACAAATAGATCTTATCAAAAACTTTAGCGATCGAATAATATATATAATAAAATATTTAATTTCATCAAAGATAAAATACAATAATAATATATACATATTTCACGTAACTTGAATGCACGAACATTTTAATTTTTAATAAGTACACTTTCTCACTTCACTACTATCATAAATTCTATGCACGCGTGAATAGTACATAGAAAATATTACACATATTACAATATGTTTCGATTGCCAAAGTCACATGTTAGTGTTTTATGGAGTGTATTAGGTGTAACTTTTATCGCCGTTGGAATAACAACCATAATTTATGAACCATTTACAAAAATCGCAATAGACATAATTAACAAGGTATTTTACAATTATAGGTATATATAACTAAAAAACAACCTACAGAATATAAAAGATATTAATTATATATAATTTTATCTTATACATGACTATATTTTATAGATACAAAAATTTTTTTCTTCAACATATAACGTTACATAAATAATTTTTTTTATAAAATATGAAAATTAATTAATTTTTAGTATATAATGCAGTATTACGTATTTTTTACGAGTATTTTCCTTTTAGGAAACGAGATTGATAGAAGATACTGTTGTGTTTAATTATTGGAATGGTATATCTTTTAAATTTCTTTTTATGGTGTACATTTTCAATGTTACTAATCCGGACGAAGTATTGAAAGGAGAAACTCCGCACTTTGTAGAGCACGGGCCATATGTTTACGAGTGCGTTTATCATTTACTTAACTAAACATCTTTAGATATTTTAAACACATATTAATTAAACACCACAGTTATCTGTTTGCTTTCACACAGATTTCTCAATTATTTACATTCTTGTCAACAATTTTGTCGAAATTTTTGTTGTAAATTCTGTTGTAAGAATTAAATTTTTATTATTAATGAAAAGTTTAATTCCGAAACTTAATATACACATTTTTTATCTTTTAATGAAAGACTAATATTGTGATAAAAATAATAAAATATATTTTGTACTATTTATCAAATATTAAAATAATGTTGCGTTAGTTTTTATAATGGAGTCTTTTTATAACAGTTATTTCATGCAAAGAGAAATATTAGAAATCGATGGTTAAAGATGAAATTAAATTTGTACTCAGAAAAAGATATAGTTTCAACAGAGAAAAAAGCATAAATGTGTCTGAAGACGATGTTCTCACTATACTGAATATAGCATACATGGGTACAATAAACACGGTAAACTGGATAAAATAAGAATTAAGTTGCTTTTGTTAACATTTTTAACAAACAGAACATAACATTTTATTGTAAACATCAATTCTGATTTTATCGAAAAGATTATATGATTTTTTTACAGTTGGTCGCATTACCAGAAATGTTTATAAATCAGTTCGGCAATCTCATATCTAAACTGTTTCCAAATCCCAACTCGATATTTATAAGAGGAAAAGCTAAGAATATACTCTTCGATGGATTGAGACTCATGTGCAATGCAAAGAAATATCCAGATTTAACTATGATTTGCATGTTTTTGCAAAACAGTAAACCACCGATTGTGGTGAAAACCGCGAAAGAAGGAATATACTTGTTCAGCATGTTTAATCACGTATAATACACTAGTTTTATAGTTTGCTTATATATTTTTATATCGACTATTTATTGATTGCCAATAGTTATTTTGATAGAAGTAGTTGTATTTAAATACAGTGTTTGATGTTACAGGTAAACAATTCGGTCGAAGGACCTTTCACCGTAAATAGAGGCATTAAAAATTTGAATCATCTTGGTAACATTACCAGTTTTCATGACCGTCGCGTACAGGAAATAGGGAATACCGAAGAGTGTAACGTTGTTTCCGGTAAAGAGTATCTCACGTTTTCTCCGACACAAGTACATGTATCGCAAATACCTATCTTTTCCTCAGAAACTTGCCGGTAAAGTTAATTTGCAACAGTCGTAACTGCGACAATTCACGTGAAAATAAAAATACGATAATTTTATTTTAATAGACGATATTTATATAAAGAAGAGTAGATACGTATAATTGATTTTGTTGTATAATATAAAAATTTCAGAAAAACACTCTTCTATTATAGTAACGAAGTTATAATAAAAGGACTGAAAGCAAAGCGCTACAAGCTGCCTAAAAAGTTTTATGATGATGTTGATAACGAGTGTTACTGTCTAGAAGTTAAGAAAAAAATAGAATCCCAAAGGTTTAATCGAGCTAACTAAATGTCAAATATTTGCGCAAACATTATCGCACAACTTTGTATTGCCTTTTGTTAAATACTAATAGAAAAACAGCTTTAATATACAATTTTGATGATGTTTTGATCGAAGAATTTTAATTAGAATAGTCCGATATTTTACTCTGAACCGCATTTTCTGCACGCTGATCCTGATTTACTAAATTACGCGCGAGGTCTACATCCGGATGAAGAACGTCACTTTATTGATATAGTTATACATGACATGACAGGAATGCCGATTATAGGTCATAAAAGAGCGCAGTTTGTTATAAAAGTCAACCAGCAACCTGTTGATTTGCTCGCGAACGTCAGCGAGGGTTACTTCCCGTTGATGTGGACCGAAGAGGTAAAATTTTGGAATCGTAAAGGATTTCGAATAATCGAATTTTTTTGAAAGTTTAACTATACGTATGTACTTATTGTAGACACGTCCACTGAATATCGTACCGTTTGCGTATCAGATTCAACGATTAATGTTTTTGCTCCGATTTTTACATTTAATTCCGCTAATAATTGGGATTTACATTATCCTCGCAACAATATTTCTTTATGGCGGACAAGCAAGAAAAACATTTACGATCAATCCGATGGCGCAAAGTACACTGATATCACATTAATCGTAAATTATTTAGCATTTGGAAACGCACGGCGCTAATTAATTGCGCTATTGCACGTTTATTTTCAATGAGAGATATATGTATAAGGGATTGAGAGGAACGCACTGTGATGTAAAATACTATTTATTTGTCTTGCTTACCATAAAACTTGATTATATCTTCTACTGAGGTTATCGAGCCGAATATTAACGCTAATATAGAGAATAAAAGTAGGAAACAGTTTTTCCATAGTCGCCACTTAAAAGTGCCTAAGTGATTCTCCCAGCACGAAACCGTCTCGACGACGGCTGGAATACTGATACCGAGGATGGAGAAAAATATTGCGCCGACTAGGGAGATGAATGGGTCTAGCTCTGGTATCGCTACTGCCACGACCACTGTAAAAAGCAATAAAGAGACATGTATCAATACGTTATGTTTCTAACAATTGACACTTACATTCTATATTATATTCACATTAGAAGTGCATAAATCTAAATTGTGTGGTCACAAAATTACTTATTTTTATCATATTATATCAGATATTCAATAAAGATGTCAAGAAATTAACAAGAAAGACACTTGAAAACCAAGTTGTTTATTTTATTTTAATATGTAATTATATAAAATTTTTACATATACAATAATCTAGCAAAAGAAGTTAACGGTAAATGAAAAACTGCAAATCACAAATTCCGTCTGAATTGATTTATTTCACTTACCTGTGAGCATGACCATAATTATTCTCATCACTGTCTCGCCGATAGTTGCGTACTTATGACTGAACCAGTGCTTCATTCCGTTCCACATGATCTCAAGCGGTACGAAGTACTGCAGTCCGTAGGTAAACAGAACAGCCACAGCGATAAGAAGCTTTACCATCTGACCCAGACTGAAACATTTGCCCTTCGTCAATTTACAACGTCTCATTTTGATAATAAATAATACTTAGACAACAAATAATTACTCACATTTCATCTTTAGGCAAAGTAAATGTGATGCTAGCTTCTACAATCTCGCCATAGGCGAGATAACCGAAGACTCCCATTACAGTGTATAGACTCACTACTATCGACATAGTAATGTTGAGTACGCTAGGACATCCTAGAAAGTGATTCGGTTTCTGCATGTTGTTTGACACGGGCATTACCTGCGATTAATGACGATAGTGTCGGATATAAGAAATGTAAAAGTGAGAAAAATTAAGAAAACGCGCGGTTGAATATATTGCTGAAACTTACAACGCCGATACCTTCGATGGCGAATATCACAGTTGCAAAAAAGCGGGGTAGTTGATTCACCGAGGAGAACAGTTTAACGTTCTCGAGCGACCGTACGCTGGTGAAGATATAATAAAGCGTGATCGCGAAGCCGCTTATCATACAGCAGTTAGCCAGCAATGAGAACGGCACCAAGTACTTAAGTTTGCGCATCTGACCGAGCAACACCAATCCCGGGATCAACGCGACAATATACAGACGTGTGTCTATATTCGTGTTGGTGTTAAAGTCCGTAACCTGATGAGAGAAAAACGTGACGGAATCAAGTAACAGGAAGAATCGACTTGGTTGTGACTTATGGAAGGGCTCGAGGCGACATCGCGACACCGTTTTCGCGATAGAAGCGAACCACCAAGAAAGCACTTGCTCGTCCGCGTGTAAAAAAAGAACAGGTAAATCCTAATTGGATATATCTCTCGTTTTAGATTCCTTAAATAGAATAAATAGCATGTTCATACCGACTTTAGATTGAGAGATCTAGATTACAGTAAATAAGATCTTTTTGATTAGTATTAAAGCGTTTCGGCAAAGTGATATGCTGTGACTGTGAATTATGCAACGCGCCCACCTGCTTAATAGACGTGGCAACGAACACAACGTAAACGCACGTGCCGCTTACGTAAGTCGCGCACAGTGCCGTGTTTACGAATATCTTGCTGATTTTGGCCCAGGATCTGATGTTCTTAGGTCCGTAGAGAAAGGCCGTGTATGCCGTCTCGGCGTATGTCAATTGCGGCGTCTTGGTGCGTCTACAGAGCACGTGAGACGTGCGTACAAGTATGTGCACGCAGTGAGCACAGATTAGGCCGATTATGATTGTGCCGATACCACCGAACAGCAGCCCGCCGTTCTTTATCGCGAACGGCATGGCCAGGATTCCCGTTCCCAGAGAGGATTTCAAGAGATGCATAGCAGCACCCAGATCTCTGAAAAAAAAAGAATGTGTAAAAAATCGCATACAGAAAAACTTTCTGTAAAAACACATTTTTTAAATTAAAAAACATATTATTATCTGCATCATTAAGATGCGTCAAGAATAGCTAAATGACTGCTTATATTACAGATATGTAGACTACTGCATTTTCATACTCTGCCAATTGTTTTGAAAACTGGTTAAGACATAAAATAACATGTCAGGAATATAAAACCAAAATGTTTTATCGAAAGTAAAGAAAGATAGTGTTTATATTTATATTCCACGTGTGTTTATTTCAAATTAGCCAAAAGTTTTTTTTTTATTTAAATAAATATATACTTATCGTTTGGTAATTTAAATACTAAAAATAGTATAAACTTCGCAGTATATATTTGCTTATGCACGTATAGAAAATATATTCCAACCTGGTAACATTTGTCGATAAAGAACAAGACTTACGAGGTTGCATGCCGTTTGTCACGATAGTCGAAAGGATTATATTGTAGCTCATCTTTTTCCTTATACTCGCCAATAACGGTCGGAGCTATCTGCGTGCTAAAATTTGAAAGAAAGACAGTTTTATAAATAAGATATTTTTAAATACAAGTAATTTATTATAAGTACAACCAAAAGAATGTTATATAATATTAGAAATATTGATATTTCACATAAAACTATAAACTATAATAACTTCTAGACATGTTGCTTTATACTGTCACTTCTATATACAATGTTAAATCTTAATATAAAATGCGCAATTCGACATCGTATCGGACATATTGATAATATAGGACATTTTCGCCGAATATTTCGCAACGTTATTCGTCACAACTCGTATAGAGTTTGACATTAATATAAATTGAGATTCGGTTTAGATTACGGGAGGACGAAGAAACCACGCTCTTAAAACGTACTTCGTATCTTCGTGCTAACTCGATAAATTGCATTCCATTTGTTAATCAATAACAATTACTTTTGCTATATGTATACAAAAAAGTCATGTTATGTGTGATAGACTGTTCTAAATGATGAATATTTCATTAAGAGCGAACCTTTATTAATTTTTTTCTTCATACTCAATCATTATTATAATTTGCACGATTTTGCTGAAGTCACTTGTGTTGATGAATTACGTAACTTGTTATCGCAACGTAATTAATGAATCTTACATTGTAACAAGTGTTTTAGATTGTAACGCATACAGTTTAACTAGTAATACAGTTTAACATAGCAAACGTATATACCTGCTACTGAATTCCGACATGGGATTACCCGTGGTTGATTCTTTTTCTAATCGACCCATGGCAGTTTATCTAAAATAAAAATTTTGTTGCAAATTGTAATTAATTATATATATTATTTACAATAAACTCATATTTAATTATATATATTATTTACAATAAAATCAATTAATTATATATATTATTTACAATAAAATCAATTGGATAAAATTATCTATATGTATTGTAAGTTTATTGATTTAACTTATATCTAAAAAACAATAACTTGAAACAATAACTTGATGAAAATAATCAGTTTAAAGATGTGACAAAACACACACACACACTTTCATGTTATTAATAAATTTATTAACTTAAGAACCTGAGAAATGAACAATATTAAAGTTTTCTTTTTTATTTCGTCAATCATCGATTACAACACCGGTAATCT
>QVOB01021945.1:0-19915 GCA_014839585.1 Pseudomyrmex concolor
ACACACGAAGCGCGTGTGTCACAACTCATCACCACTAGGTGAATTAAGACATAAGCCACTGTTTCTCGTGTATAAGATTGTACATACTCGTGTATAAATATATCGAGAACAAGCTATTCCACAAAACAAAAAAATTTAAAAATTAAAAACAAAAAAAAAATTCAAAATGCAAAAAATACAAAAAAAAGTAAAAGCGTGCGTGTGCGTAGTTTATAAGAAAAAATTAATTTTTTTATAAGTTTATAAGTAAAAATTTAGTTTATAAGAAATTTTAGTACATCTTTAATTACATTTTGTCAATTTGTGTCAAGTGTTCGTGATTTTTTGAAACGTGGGGACTTGGCGTCTCCACATAAAATAAATCAAACATAATTGTGATAGACTGCATATAAATACACATAGGAAAAAATTTTCAAGAAATTATGTGTATCGCTTAATATATGTATATTTAAATTTCTTCATCTCACGCTCGTGTATAAATACGAGAAATAATTCTATCTCTTCACATTCTTTCTTTATCTTTTGGTTAGAAAGTAATAAGTAAAATCATGTAATCATGTAATAAGTTTTTAGATCTTAAGATAAGATTTTACAAATTAATAAGAAAATTTAAAAAATCAGTCTATAATTTTTGAAACGTGGAGCTCTTATAATCCACATAAAATAATACAACATAAATGTAATAAGAAAAAAGTATATATATATATATGTGTATATATACATATATGTATGCCTATATATTAT
This sequence comes from Pseudomyrmex concolor, assembly GCA_014839585.1. Lineage (NCBI taxonomy): Eukaryota > Metazoa > Arthropoda > Insecta > Hymenoptera > Formicidae > Pseudomyrmex > Pseudomyrmex concolor. Next base: position 745 of record QVOB01021945.1, read on the forward strand.
TTGCACATTATTACAACAGCAAGCAGCTCGTTTGACGCTCGCGTCACCCACGCGTTTCTTATTAACCGATGCAATATTTCAGAATAATTTGCGGACCTCGAGCCGCTCGGCGACCTCGGCTATCGACGCTTAGCAAAATAATGAATAGGTAGCAACGACCGTGTATTCCGGGTGGATCGCGTATTCCTCTGCGGATCGTGCTGAAAGGCGAAGAGGACACGTTCCCAAGGCGGTATACTCTCTGTATCGGCCTCGTAATCCAGTCAGTTCGTCCTGTTTAACCCGTTAGCAGGGAGGCAGCTAACTCGCAAAAATCGCATTTATCCACCAACGGAATACGAGCCGCGATGACCACCGGGTTATCAGTCTCCCCGCATCGATATTAATATAAACTCCGCGCGAATGTTATCCGTTGTTGTTTCGTTGTACGTTCTCTTTATCCTTGCGCTCGATCGATTTTGTGTGAAATACAAGTGCGTGGCAAAGTTGTTACGAAATTGCTTTGTCAAATTGTGTAATTTTGCGAGAGGAAGAATCTCGCACAGATAATGTTCGAATCTCTAACACAATAAGCGATTGTATTATAATTCAGGAGAATGTGGAAAAACTCGCGTAAATGACGAACTCGCGTAACTGACGGATAATTTAACAGCACGTAAAAATTTTTCTCAGACACACACACGCGCGTGAAGTACTTATTTCGTATATTTATATATTAATAATAGATATTTCGATTGCTATTTTGATTATGATAATATCAATCGTCTATTGTCAAATCTATTCGCGCGTGTTATTCGATTCGATTCGATATCTATGTTCGATAAGCCATATTTGATAATAATATTCGATAAAATTCAATACGTTCGATAAGAAAGACGGATTTTTAATTAAGTGAACTGCTCACTCACGTAAAAGGGAGATGTGCTGCTCACGGCTCTGCCTACGACTCTTTCTCCCCCCGAAAAAAGCGACCATTAAAATAGATACTGATCGGTATTTATTATTCATTCGTCATGCACGTAAATTATGCGGATTCTCAATATCTCACACACACACACACATACACACACATACCGACACCAAAGTGCTGATCTGTTCGTTCCTGAAACAGATCTTAAAAAAAAAAAGAACGCACGCGTTACGCCGAAAAAAAAATTTCTATTATTCATCATCCGATGCGCGCGTTTTTGTTAAACAGGGAATTAATTGAACATTCATTTCACGCTTAATTCTCGCAGAGAAGTTCAGTTGCGAGATTGCAGCGATGAAAAGCGATAATCGGGAGAGAATCGTACTTTCTGTTAACGTGACACGTGAATGTGCGGTGATCTTTTTACCGGTATAGAAAAGCCCAGCCGAGGCGTCGCTCGTTGCGCATGTCGTCACACATGCCACGGCGCGCGATCGATTGCCGCGGATCAAACGGAACGATCGATCGGCGGATCGATCGATAGGTCTCCTTGGTCGCGCTGTAGGCGACGATACCGGAGGTTGTAACGGCGGTCGATCACGGATGAGAGTGGGTGGAGTCGCGACTTCGTTGCTCAACGAGAGTCGATGTCCTCGAGAGTTATCGCGATAAGAAAGGCCATCCTAAGGACACGCCCGGCTCCGGGAGAAGGAACACGATTACGATCGACATCTCCGACTCTCTCGCGCGATATACGACTCTACGCGCTCTCTTTCTATCTGTCGTCTGTATCGATGACGATGCTCGATTTTAAAACACCGCCACCGAACACTCGTTGTCACACAGTTGCGTTGCACGTTAGAGGAATTACCAGTCACTATGGAGAATGTTGTGCGTGTGTGTGTGTACAAAGAATACATATGAAAAACCCTTTTAAATAAACTAATAAACGTGTGATAATTATTATACTTATAACAGATTTTTTTTACGCGCCTGACATTTACGTACTCACGAAATTATCTACTTCCAGTTATCTCTCTTCGTACAAATAATTAACTAAGTACTAGAACTGCCATTGGATTTTTTTTTTTTTTTTTTACTGACACTTACGTAAAAACTGAGTTTCGTTTTATTAAATCTGAAATCTTTTGTAACGATAAAAAACGTTTCACCAGAAAACTCGTATTTTCATATAAATGCTTTGATCCTCATCAGCTGTGCGTAACGCACGTATACACACGCCGCTCCCCGAGAGAAAGCAAGATACCAAGCACACACTTCCGCTTGCATATCGTATTGAAACTAATTACATCTTACCAGAACTCGTTTCTAAAAGAAAAAAAAGAAAAAATAAACGAACTACGCGACCGGTCGGACGATTTGGAAATCACAGGCATGAATTTCAACACCGGTGACGTCCACGGCACGAACGTAGAAAGAATTTAGTCCGAAAACCAGACAGGGTCTAGACGAAATTCCGATTTGAGAAACCGATATACCGACGCGTATATTCGACCGAATCACTAATCCCCTCCGTATTTCACGCTCAAGTATTCAAAAAAAATTCCGGAGTATTTTAAATGGCCTTTTTAGAATCCGCTTCGACAAGAATCGAAACACTTCCGTTAGAACACAAGATAAAAGCAACGAATTCTTGAAAGAATCTCGAAGGGAAGGAGGAAAATCTCAAAGATCTATTAATAGAAATGGAAAATAGTTCCTTTTTCGTTCTCAATGTATGTCAAACACGTGCGCGATAATTGACCGATGACGAAACGGCACAAGCTACGAAGTTACAACCATATAATTAAAAAACTATATAATTTTAATGTTCTCCGTTATATATATTTTATAAGCACGATACACATGTTTCTCTCGCGAGTTTACTTGTAAACACGCGTGAAAAAAAAAAGGAAAAAATTATCTACGGTTTCGCGTCGATTGATCGTCCCCTTTCAATGTGTGGGCACAGAAGATCGGCATCCGGCGCGCTGTCTTTTGTGTCACACGCGGCACATCTATATGCGAGAAGACAAAACTTGTTTCGGATCAATCATCGCGCGCGAATTAAGCAGTAGAAAGCGTTGCAACGTGTTGTTGTTCGCGTCGTCGTCACATTTGCACGCCCCGTGATTCGCGACTAAACCGCGTATTCATGCCTCGTAATAGTCTCGTAAAAAAAAAACGCGGTGCCGAATCAGTTTCTGTTCGCGCAACACACACGTTCCGTCACACGTATCGTCGGATGTAACGGAAAGCTGTCGAATCTACGATCCTCTCATCCATCGCCATCTACGGCGATCCAAAATTGCGAAGTTGACTGTATTGCAAACCCTCTAGCGTGCGAGCCTTTTAAAGACAAGGCGAACTGACAACACAGTTCTCAACAACGCACGTAAACTTTTTACTTTTCCACGAACTCAACTTGTTGGAAACACTTAGAAATATCTCAAATCTAAATTTTAAGAAAAATCTCGTTTTTATTTATTTATTTTTTCTGAAAAGTGCACGCACGGATGTTTCTTTGTAAAATTGTTTGAAAAATAAAATATAACGCAACGTAAAACTAAATAAGATTTTGATATTTCCAATCGTATGCGAGAAAAAAAGAAAAACTACCGGTTCTCAAAATCGACGAGAGCGGAAAGGATTGTTTTCTCGAAGGTGCGCGTAAATAACCGCGCAAATGAAATTGCTCGAGATACCGAGCCAACTTCGAGTCTTACCGGTATAGAAAAGCGAATAAGGAGCCGGACAAATAGCGAGCGAGTGGGCGAAGTGGAGGAGGAAGGCAGAAGACGGACGAAATTAAAACAGCACACCGCCGTCGTTGCTGACACGAGGCTCGCTTACAGAAGGCCATCATCATGGCGCAGCTTAACGGAAACCGGAGCAGGTTTATTCGGCGCGGCCTTGTCATGTCGTCGGCGATGACGTTTCTCTTACATTACGATCATCCCAATGAACATTTCGATTCGGAGCAATTACACACACACACACACACACACACACACACACACACACACACACACACACACACACACACACAAGTAGCGCTTCTATTTTTTTTCTCAAAATCGAAGTTGTACACGCGCACATTCATCAAATCTTTGATTTTGCGAGAAGATCAAAGGGCAAACTATTTCGAGATATATTTTCGTCCTCCTTCGTATCAAAGGAGTACTCAACTTTGCGTACCGATAATAAAAAAAAAAACTGTGAAATAAAGCGAAGCTTTTGACGAGTCAATAAACAAAGCGAACAAGTGGCCCGAGAGAAACGTGACAGGATACAGAAATGCAATATAAGCCGGTTTAATTTTAGCGTTCAGGATATCGATGGCAGGAATCGATCGATTGATCGAGAAAGAGGGAGACTTACAGCGTCCTCGGATCAAAACAATCGGGAGTGGATACGGAGCGGAGAGCCATCGGCAACGCGAAACTGCGCTGTTAATCGACGAGCGATCTCCTTAGCCGAGCGTTGCGCAATACACACACCGCGCGCGAGAGAGAGAAAGAGAGAGAGAGAAGGAAAAGAGGTGGACCCGCGATATTTCAAGAACTTTCAGCGGTTTATAGACAAAACGTCACGAAATTACAACTTAACGAGGAAGCACTAGCGCGGATGGAGATAGCGCGTCGATAAACATTTTGAAATATCGCGGCTGTAACGTAGAGAAAAACGCCCGCGGCCGGCGACAAACGAGCGAGAAGCGTGCGCCGATACCGAGATAACGTGACCGAACCTCAGGGATGTCGTAAAATACATATTTTAATTATTTGATCGTGTAACCGGCATCTCAACAACAAAATGCCATCTCGAAATACGACAATATTTGTAATATTTTTGCGATTTGAAACAATTTCTGACGTGTCCTCTTTTCGTGCTGTTTTTTCGAAACAAAACATATCTTTTTTCTGCGATAAAATATATAACTAAACATATAATTATATAATTATATAAATATATAATTAAATAAGTCTAATTTTGTTTCTGATAAAATAAATGCGAAAAGTCTTTACGCTGCACCGAGCTGATGGTTACGATAGCAGATGGTTACATTTCGAAAGAGAAAAGGACGAGTCTTTGCTCTGATTAATAAGTTGGAAATGTCGGGAGAACTACGCGAAGAGGATCCAGCAGTCATGCGATGACCACGGCGACGGGGGTCACTAAGGGTCGCTCCCGATTGGATCGTGCGGTTTCCACGTAGAAAATCGCTCCGCGTGCCGCAACTGCAACTACGGCGTGCCCCACCGCGAAGTGAATGCCTATTACCGGAGCGAGTGGAAGCGGCACGATCCCGGCAAAAACCGGGAAAGAGAGAGAGAGGAGTCATCGCTACCATTCGTGCCCCGCCGATCTGTGATTTGGCTTCTCCTAAATGATAGCGGCGATCGATCGTTAATGAATAAATCAGTCAATAAGGCCCGGCGAAATACGCGTTCTCTTTCTTTATCTCTCTTTCTCGAAATCCAGGCTCTCTGTTGCATCCGTCGCGTGCAAGCGCGAGCACGTGGCGTTGCACGAGAGCCATATTTTCTAACTCTCCGTCGCAATTACAATAACTAGAGCAACCGCTTCGAATAATCGCCTTCGATCGGACGACGTATCGTCGCGGATATCGCGCCCGAAAATAATACATACAGGCATTGTTAGCGCGGCAAAACGTGTGTGTCGAGAGATATATACACGTTTCTTGCGCGATACACATCCGCCTAAATTGAAACAAGTTATCTTTACTTTACAATTATATTCACAGTTTCGTGAAACAATTTTTCTTTGCATTTTATTTGCAATTTTTTGTTGTCTTAGAATTAATGAGCAATTTCACAACGCGTGTATAATAAAATGCTTTTACAGCGCGAATTTTTTCGGAATCCAGACAGCGGCGATCCGACGGAATAATTCGCCTTGGTAAGGCGATCCCAACAGTCTGCCTAGCCTCCGAGGCGATCCAGAATCTAATCCGCGCGCGGATGCCCCTGGGGCCTTAGAAAGGCGTGGTGCGCCTCTCGGTACACGTAGGAGAGGTGTCGTCACACCGTGCCCGGGACGACGGCTTTACTAGCGTGTAGGTGGATCTACTATAACACTCTATACGCGATCCTGTATAGACGTTTCGCCGTCGTCGACGACGACGTCGAAACGATCACGTAATTAGGTCGAGAACTTTAATGGACCTCGAATAATCGGGCTGTCATCAGCTGGATGGACCAGCGGCGGCGTCACGGCCAGAGCCTCTCTTGGTATTATTTCGCGTGACGTAACGAACGGGGCGAACATTAAGGTCACCGTAGTGGGGCACTGCCGACGACGACGACGACGACAACGGCGGCGAGGACACAATGATTGTGGAAGTGAAAAGGGGAAATCGCGATAATCAGAGTGTGTTGCGCAACTCGTTCCCGGCGCAAAAAAGCGCCGACGCATCTCGTAAGCTCCTCGATCTGAGAAACTTGCACTCGCCTTCTCTCGAATAGACGAGTTTTGCAATACTGACTATTAAAATTGCAGCAAGAGAGTCGGAAGAAATAAAAACTTTTGAAATATAATAAATCCTTTCCTACAGTTCTTCTAGTAGTAAGAACTATATAAAACGTTCGCATTAATGAGACCTGTCACGCACTTTCGAAAGCCTGCGGCTGCGGGATTTTCGAACGTCGCGCCGTCGTCGTCGTTGTTGCCTCTCGTTCGTTGTTTCGACAATCGCGCCACGCGAAACTGCGACGCGAGCGTGATCGCGTGATTTCCCATCGCGAACAAACGTGTCACAATGACAACGTAAACGTACATACACACATACACACGCAAGCCACGAGGGATCTCGTCAACCGATCTCGAGTGATCTGACGCTGATGTATATACGCCACAACGTGTTTACCGGGCATCGCTTCTTACGCGCGGAAGAAACGGAGAAAGAGAGAGAGAGAGAGAGAGAGAGAGAGAGAGAGAGAGAGAGAGAGAGAGAGAGAGAGAGAGAGAGAGAGAGAAGAAACGCTCTTCTGATGAGGGAAGCGAGAGGAGGACGGAAAAGAGAAAGAGAGATATATGTAACGAGCATTGTGTGCGGCGCGATGATGCAACTGCAACTCCGCCCCAGTTACTCGCGCGGAGGTCTCTCTCGTATACGATGAAGGGGAAACAGGGGAGAGAACAGAGAGGAAGAAAGGAGAAAGAGGCCGCCGCGCGCATAAGCCAAGCTTATTCACGAGGAACGGACCCGATAAATCCGCGCGCGATCGTTCACTACCTATTCATTATTTTGCTAAACGTCGATTGCCGAGGCGCCAAGGCCACCGTAGAGCAGCTCTATGCCCGCGGATTATTCCGAAATATTGCATCGAGTTAATGAGTTTGCGTGGGTGGCGCGAACGTCGAACGCGTAGTCGAGCTGCTTACTGTTATAACGATGTGCGAATAATATATCGGCACACACACACACACACACACACACATTATATACATATAATATATATGTGGAGCTCATTTTATATAAGTTCCACATTTCAAATATTGCTATTTATAAGCCATTTATAATGCCATCTATAATATTTTATCTTAAATTTTATCTACAATTGTATCTTAATCTTCAGGTACATAAAAACTACGCACATAGTGTATATAGTTGTTTTATAATGTACGTGATAATATATACATTTTACCAATAAAATCTATACTTAGCCTAAGATTTTTAGGCTAAAAGCTTGCTCCTCGTTTATTTATGCACGAGTATGTACATTCTTATACACGAGAAACAGCGGTTTATGTCTAAATCTATCTAGTGGTGATGAGTTGTGACACACGCGCTTCGTGTACAAGTGTGTTTAAATACACACATACGTATAAAACTACATATTACGACTTGTGAGAAGTTTCCGCGAGAAAAGATATTTATTATTTTCTATGTATATATATGAACGTGTGCGTGCGTTTACACACGTAGATTTTATTAAAGATATTTTTTTATTTTCTTATTAATTTGTAAAATCTTAAGATCTAAAAACTAATTATTACACGATTATTACATGATTTTACTTATTATTTTTTACCAAACGGTAAAGAAAGAATGTGAAGAGATAGAATTATTTTTCTTACTCATATTTATACACGAGCGTGAGATGAAGAAATTTAAATATATATATTAAGCGATACACACAATTTTTTGAAACTTCTTTTCTATATGCACTCTATCACAATTATATGTTTGATTTATTTTATGTGGGGACGCCAAGTCCCCACGTTTCCAAAAATTATGACAGTTTTTGCAATAAAAACAACTGGAGGCTTCTTAAAATATCTTATAAACTATCGCATATTATCTTATAAACTATCGCAAGTTAAACCTAAAATTGTTTATAAAATACCGCAAGTTCAAATTTTTTTTGCAGTTTTAAATTTTTTTGTGTTTTTGATTTGGAATAGCTTATTCTCGATATATTTATACACGAGTATGTACATTCTCATAGACGAGAAACACGTGGCTTATGTCTTAATTCACCTAGTGGTGATGAGTTGTGACACACGCGCTTCGTGTGTTTAAATACATACACGTACATGTAACACACGTATATGCTTAGTATTTATGAGAGATACACGAACGTATGCAAATGTGTGTGTGTACTTGCATATAAATTAAAGATATATTTTATTCTTAAATAGAATCGGATGCAAAGCACTTTCTTGTATATAAAAATAGACCAACTGTGTGTAAAAGCAAGTCCTTCTGTATTACTGTTACTTTCTTATTTAATTGTTACGTCTTTCCTTTGTACGAGTTTTCATACAAAGGACTTGGATCACGTGTGAGTAAAGAACTGTTGGATATTCTCGCAGCTGCGGTAACGGACAGAGAGAAACGAAAAAAAAAAAAAAAACATGTTTACGTATGCGCGTTTCGATCGGAACAATTCTCAAGTTTGCGCGAGTCGAATTGAAAGTATAATAATATGTATAACGTTGTGCGCACGAGTTTCGCAACATTTCTGATGGCGGCGATCTGTCGATCGATGTGATCGTCTATTTAATTATAGGATAGTATAAATAAACCGCGATAAGCGCGTAAACAGACAACGCGCGGCTTGCCGAATGCCGGTTCTGTAATAGCGACACTGATGTAGGAAGGTAATGGCCAGGTTGCACCGTGCAATTATCGTTATTTACTCGCGACGTTAATCTCGCGCCATCGATATCGCGCGCCGCGATGTGACATATGTATACTCGGTAATTAAATTAATTTTCATATTTTTCGCGCGTCTATCACGATGTGCATCCACTATCGATAACCGGCAGATCGTAGATGTGTTTATTATCAAGTCTCTGTAAATAATTATAAAAGCTGATTGCTTCAATAATATTACAGCAACTGGAGTCTATTTAAGTTCGAGTTACAATTTCATAAAATTAAATATTAGATAAAACCACTTTAACAAACATTTACAAATGCATTTTATGTGACCAGATAACACGCGTATCCTATGATTATATTTTAAAAAACTTCTATAAAATTCTATTACACACTTATCGCGCGTTGTAAATTAATAATAAAACGTACGTATGATAATCAACAGTGTGCACAATCGATAGCTCCCTTCTCCGCGAAGGAGATGAGAGAGGCGTATCCGCGATTTATCGCAGATGTGGTTACTCTCGCTCGTTAACGCCCGTCGCAAGGAGGCGAACGCAGAGAAGGCGAGCTAGATCGGCTCTCACGCGAATGCGAGAGAATACGCGATAGAGCCGCTCCGGCGAAAAGGACTGTAAAATAGCGATAAATTTAGTTTAACGTTAGAACCGAATCGCGTTAGGGCTATGGGTGTAGGCGGTTTATGTTGCCCGTGCGGCGAGCCGCGCTTGCGGAGTATTGCGCGCGCTGTGCGCCGAAGGAATTTAGCCTTATAAATCAGCAACATGACTCTCTCTTTCTTTCTCTCTCATTCTCTCTCTCTCTCTCTCTTTCTCTCTCTCTCTCTCTCTCTCTCTCTCTCTCTCTCTCTCTGTTCCTCTTGTGCCGCTGCCACCCACACCTTTCCCTTCTTGGGGCAATCACGAGTCGTCACCGTATCGGCAACATCCTCGTCCTCCTCTCCCGCGAAGTTACTCCGGTGCTCTTACGTAGCGCGCGGCCGTAGGGAATCTTTCGTAAACGCAATACTCCGCGCTATTCCGAAGAATTCGAAGAAGATTCCGGAATATATCGGAGACGCTAATCGGAGAGAGACTAACTGTACGTTCCTATGAGACGGCCCTACGAGGCGCAGCACCACCGCGCACGTGTATTATAAATCTTGCGTCAGGACCTCACCCATAAATCTCGAGCGATTGAAAAGCTGCGATTACAAGTGGTTTGGACGTTCTGTCAAAGTTCTCTATGGTTTATTGAATCTCTTTTTATCGTCAATCTATTCGCGAACGATTTTTTTTTGTGCGATTTAAATTCCGATATTTCGACTACCTCAAATTATGAAATGATAAATAGCCGCGAATATTGTTTTTTTCATTGCTTCGCAGGATTCATTACTTCGTCCGCGATAAAACTACACGGAACGTGACACAACTTCTTGACGATTAATCTCACTTGTCGAGATTTTTATTTGCGTTACGCGCTCTGTGTCCGCGTTTAATGACGTTTTAATTGAAACGTCCAGAGGCGAGACGTCGATTTGTTCGCCGCGGTCATCATCGAGATCTCATCACGCCGTGACCGAAATCGTGAATAAAAAAAAAAAAATTGCGCACGCTCTTCGTTAATAAAACACACGAAGACATGACGACGCTTCATTAATAATCCGTTGTTTCCTTCGTTAATCCGGCGAGAGAAGCGCGTAACGTATCCGGACCGGTTCGGATTGGCTTAGAGTCTTAATTGGCACCCGCGGAGAAAACACCCCGCGCGTTCACGCGATGAAATCTTACAATAACCGCGCATTCCGCACCGCATGTGCGGCCGCAACAAGAAGACGAATATACGCGTGGGCGCGGTAATACACATTTAGCATCTGATAAACGATAACGCGTTATCTTTCCGCTCCGATGTAAACGTGTGAAAACGAGTGTAAAAAGACGAAACGAATCCGATCGTAATCAGTTTCGTGTAACACGGAACGGTATTATCTCGCATCGCGGGTCTTAACATATTCAGTGCCGCGCTACCGGCAGACGTTGTCCGGTTAATGACGATCTTAAATATTACGGATAATACCGTTTCTTCGCGGCGGTGCATTTTCCCGCGGAATACCAGTTACACGAACTGTCGCACGATCGTCGCCGTCTAGGAAGAAACCGGCTGTGCGGATCCGACGTGTTTGACCCTCCCTCCGTTTGTCCGTCCTCAAGTGTCGCGCTATATATCTAGGCCGGGCCAGAGGTAAATGTTATAAAAGAGAATATCTAACAACGCACACGTCGTCGTGCAACGCCGATCCGCATAATTATATTCAACCGTCGGTTACATAACGTTGGTTATCCGGTTATCTCCGACGTCGTCGTACGTGTACCGTTTTTGCCCTGGCGAGAAGTTTCTTCGCCCGCTCGTACATCCTGGCCGCCGCGCACGTCCTATCTCACACGCGTGCGAAATGTTTCTCACGCGGGTACGACCGCTCGTGAATCACCGTGGGGGTCTGTGCTCGCGCAAATTTCACGAGACGTTTTTCGGAACCTGCCTGCGACCGACCTTTGCCTTCACGCACGGGAAAGAAGATCTCTTTTATCGCCCGAGCACCGAGAAAAAAAGAAAACAACGAGGGAGGAAAAAAAAAATATGTAACTCTCGAAAAATTCCGCGCGGACGACGACGCGTCACCGTCGTTCACGTTATAAATTACGTTATTAAGGTTAATAACACGCGAAATCTCTCCCACAAAGGACAGATGTGGCAAACGACAAGATGCGCGAAAGAGATTGTATGTAAATAGGCGCGATTCAGCCGGTTCCGTTGTGTACGTGTGTCTCGAAGGTGTATGTACGAAGTGTAACTAATAAAGAGAGAGAGAGAGAGAGAGAGAGAAAGCAAAATAGAAGGAGGAATGCGACACGCACACATGACGTGGTTTTCGTGGAAAGCGTTTCAGATTTCGAGGAAACGCGCCTTGCATATTTTCTTCACGGCCGGGCCGTGACCCACTGATCCGAATATCAGAGTTTAAGATAATTTTTAGAGATGCAGATCGCAAAGAATAATATATTATTATCCCGATGGCATGCGGGAGAGAAATAATTAAATGATGAAAAAATTACAAGTCTTCGCGTTTTTCTACAAATAAAACTACCGCACCTCGTATTAAATATATAAATAAATTATTTAATATTTTAATCATAACAACAACGTGTCGATTTTAATTTCTAAATCGACAACGTAAAATTATTATATAAGCTTGTTCGCCGGGGACACATCAGGAAGCGGAGAGAATAGGAAACCGAGAAGTATATATATATATAAGAGGCCGAAGAGACGCGAAGAAAGAAAAGGAGAACGAAGCAAGCGGATCCCGGCCAACAGCGGCAGACAGTCACGTTGCTTACTGCCGGTTTGCTAGCTTGCTTTCCTGGCGACACGCCCTGCCCTGATAACACCCACACTAGCAAAGATAACCCGAGTATTAATAGATGTGCGTCCTGGCGCTTTCGCAATTCTGGCTGCTCGACCAGCTGCACACGCACGTATACGTACGTAGACACACACGTACGTATATTACTCGCGAGTGCAACAATCCCGCGTATATACGTGTGCATCGTATTCTAGCGCAAACGCGTAGCCGCATCGACAGCAGAATGCGAAGAAAGAAAGTAGAACTACGGGATATACTGTTCTGAACGAAGAGTTCCTTTGCTCTCGCGAGAGAAGACGCCGCGTCGTGTTCGTTGATAAACGCATTTCCCGAAATACATTGTTAAAACTTAAATAACGTCAAACTTGTGTAGAGATTAGAAAATTTCAAAACATATAAAAATCTATCTTTTACAACGACGAAGGAAATAGAAAAATTCATGTGTTTTTCTCAGATATAAGAGCGTGAGAGAGCAATGATGAAACGATTAAACGGTTTTCTTTAACCATATACAATAGTTTTCGTCATTTCGCAATTTACCGGGTGGTCCGCGAGCGACTTTCAGCGGAGGAGGAAAAGAGAAAGAGAGAAAAAAAAGGAAACAGCGCCAGCCTAGTTATCGGGACTTCGGTAGCCCCGTGGAAACACGGTAACGACCGCTCGTTACCGCGGCTCTCTATATATTTTCGCGCGTTCTCGCAGACCGTTCTCGGATGCATTTAATGCCGCGGCGAGTGTCGCCGGGCGGCGAAGCGGGTCGCGGAAAAGCTGATTTGCACCACGGGAACTGGTCGGCGGAGCTGGCTGTTGAACGGAGAGAATTCCTCTATACGCCAGATAAGAGAGAGAGAGAGAGAGAGATCGCTGCTTGAACTCGCTTCCACCCGGCGCTATACAACGATAATTATCAATTACGCTGTCGCGCGTCGGTCGCGCAAACTAATCGCGCGCTCACACGAAGAGACATACATAGATGTGTATGTGTGTGTGCGCGCGCGCGCATTAAGGTCACAATCGGTTGTGTGAATCGTATCGTGCGTTTCTCGGAGAAACGACGAGAGTAAACTTCTGAAATTGATACCGATTGTTTCACGACTCACAAGTCTATACAGTGACATTTACCGTTCTTTTATGTGTCGATTAATAATGCGCGTGCGTACAATGTTCTAAAGATCTCGAAGAAGAAGAAGACGCGTGTAGAAGTTTTAAAAACGCTCACACGTAAATTTTGTTATTCTATTCGCGAAGAATAAACGTGTTATTGATTTTCTTAATTTTTCTACAACTAAATCTGTTGCACGTAACCGAAGTGCACAGCACACCTTTTCGAGCTCCCCCTTTTCAAATTAATTACAGAAATGCATGTGTACGCATTGAATATATGCAAGACGCAACGTCTCGTCGAAGTGTGAAAAGTAATTGATATGTACTGCAATAGTCGACCGGTCTGATAACAATTTGTCCGATTGCGGCAAAATATAAATGACTTCGATCCGCTTATCCGTCACTTTAGCCGGCATTCAAAGCCGGATCGCAAATGCCTTTTTGCACCGGTATAGTTAAACGCATGTATACGCAGCGCTCGACTGCCGCTGCTCTATACTCTCATTTTTTTTTTTTTTTTTTTTTTTTTTTTTTTTTTTTTTTTTGGTTTCGCAAACAGAACTCGTTATTTCGTTACTGGATTTGCCTGCAACCTGCTGTTAGGACCGCGTGTCGAGCGCTAAAGAATCCGCTGGCTGCCGCCGATTGCGGAAACGTCAGATGGTCATGGCAAAGACAGCGACATATGCATTACGCGTTTCTCAACATGTGTTTCACGTGTAACGTGTTATTATTCTTACAAAATTGTGCGCTTCTTGTCTCACACTATCTTGTAAAAATTTAAATACTATGTTAACACACTTAGTTGCGCTGTACCAATTTTTTTTTTTAATTTAAATGTTTTATTTATTGACAATATTCGAAAAAAAAAAAAAAAAACAAAACTGTCGTTCGATTTTCGAAGAGTTGATTGAAAACCCCAACATCGCGAATCAAAAACACGTGAGTCATCAACCGATGTCGGCCAGTTACGCGACGAGCGAAAACGTCCAAAGTCTTCGCGATATCAAGCGGCGCAATAATCGAAAGTGCGGCGATCAAGGGAAAAGGCGCTTCGCTTTTTTTTCCCGCGACTTAAACACCGGATATTACAGTGGACGGTCACGTATATACGATACGGTCCGTATTATCCGCGATACAATTAACAAAAATTGCTGCGAGGAGAGACCCGCGCGCTTTTCGCGGAAGGCGCACTTTTACCCAAGCCGACGAGCACAGAAGGGGCCGTTAATCGGATTACTCGTTTCTCGTGTAATGGATAGATGAGAGACGGAGGGAGAAAGAAGGAGGGAGAAAGAGGGAGGGAGAAAGAGAGAGAGAGAGAGAAAGAGATCCGCGATATCTCCCGAGGCGAAGGGAGTCATCATGTTGCAAATGACCTCTGCCTACCGGCGGAATTAGCGGATGGTCTTCAATCCGGCCGTAATTGTAGTGCCACGTAAGAGATACTTACGCCCGGCAGCGCGATTGCACGGATCTCCCTCCCCGGCCGTGCAAATCCCCGAAGTCCAAGTGTGGAAAGAAGCCGACCGTATACTTTTGTGAGTTATGTTCAAATGTCACGCAGAGCATAAATTTCTTTCTCTCTAGCCGATATGTATCAACGAATTTCGCTTACGCGGATTCCGAAGATAATAGGCCGCTAATCTGTAAAACGCACGAAAATATTTGTTACGCTATCATAAAATTAACCTTTGCCATGAAAAGTATGCGTGTAACACCGCGTTAATTCCGCGAGCGGTGCGGCGAGTTGCGCGCACATACAAACCTGCTTCAAGTTCCGATAATAAGGAACGCCCGCGGCGCGGTCTAGAAAAATTGTTTCGCGCACACAACGAGGCGCGATATTTTTTCCCTTTCTTCGTTATCGAACGCGCGCTCTTTGATCCATCTCACTGCTCGCTGATGAAAATCGCGAGTTGCGCAGGAAACAAGCGGCGAGCATGATATTCCAATTAATCGAACGTCGAAGTGGCAACGCAATTAATCAAGCGGACCGTCGTTGCCCTAACGACGCCGCGATCTTTAATCGGCGAATCATTTCGCGTTGACACACGTCGCGACGCGTTCCGCGCCGACTACTCGCAAGCTGGATTATGTGCATGCGAAAGAGAGAGAAAGAGATCTCTCTCGCCTCTTTCGCTGTGTCGAAAGGGCGAAACTCCCGGGCGTGGAAGGACGATTTTTAATGGAGACTCGCTCTCGCGCGCGTATCTGCGTCATAGATCGCTATCTACTCAAATGAATCAGGTGCACTTCTCGTTCCTCCGTTTTTTTTCCGCTCGCCGTCTCTCTCGCGGTCTCCCACTCTCTCTTTCTCTCTCTCTCTCTCTCTTCCTCGTTCGCTCGGAGTGCTGTTTTCTTTTTTCTTTTTTTTTCTTACGCGGCCGGTCTGCAGATCTGCTTTCGCAATTAGAACTCGTTATTTCGTTGCGCCACGTTTCCGTATGCATTCGTGTCCGCCGATAAGACGGAACGTGCGCACGGTTCGGCGTGCGATTTGCGCCACCGTTTCGCGTAGTCCGGCTTCGTAAAAGGAATCGTGAATAACGATCGGAAGAGATAAAAAAAAAAAAAAAAAAAAAATCGTTCGGAAAATAATCGCGAACGTCAAACGCGAGTGCAATATATACACCCAACTAACACACGTGCTATTCGATTTCGCAGCGATCGCGTGACGTCAATGTTCCATGCGAAACGGTACGTAAGTATATGCATGGCGTGAGGTACGTGTGTATCGCGGCACCCTAACTTATCGCGAAGGAAGAGGAAGGAGAAGGGTATTAAAACTGCCAGGACGCAGGTGATAACTTGATAGACAATTTCATCTGTTACAACTCCGCGGTTCTATATTATCGCGATCGTTGGCGAGAGAAGAAAACATTTGCCCGGTTACACGAACCGCGCATTGCAGCGGAGCTGCGAGAATACGTAAATTAGACGTTTTATAGCGCGGATTAGGTTTATTTGCATGTTACTTAATCGCGCGCAACCTCTCGCGGCGCGCGGTTAAACGACCGATACGTCTATATATGATTATGAATTACTGAAATGTTACTTGCATTGACACTGTCAATCGCACACCTTGGAATATCGGCCGATAATTAGCTCGTGTGTTGCCGCCGCGCACACGAACGTTGAATAATTAACACGTAGACATGTATACGCGTCCTGCTGTGTTTCGCAGCAGTTAGTATATTTCACGAGAAGGTAGGGAGGTAGGTAGGTTTATTGGGCGACTTAACGAGTTACCGACCGCGAAAGGCAAGCGATCGTTTGCGCGATAAACTTTGCTCCGCCATTCGCGGTATTTGATAAACTAATTGGCCGGAGAGCCGACCGATACCGGGACCCCGTTTCAATCAGCCGTCCCGTTATCACGGTGGCGCGGGGCCACCGTTAAGCGGGTTTCTGGCCGCGGATAATATTCCCACAGGCATGTGGATGCGCGCGCCGGCTTATCTTCTTTTATTTCTCGCTGTCTCGAGAGCTTCTGCGCGGAGATTGCATCGTTTAGGAAGAAACGCTCCCCGGAGACGGCGGGAGCAACGCGCGGAACGACAGATTCGCGCGGTCGCGATATAATTAATAATTCGCAATTAACGACGCTTATCAGACTCTGCTATCAATTTTATTAACAACCGCCGCTAATAATACGACCAATTGATTAGAATTCTCGAGATAGAGAGAAAGAGAGAGAGAGAGAGATAGAAGAGAGAGAGAGAGAGAGGGTAATAAGGCGGAATCCTCGGTTTACAAGATACGCGCGATAATATCAAGAGCGTTCTCACGATAGAATCATCCGCGATTGCACGACATGTTTTTAATGTGGTTTTAAGAAAGCGGGATCCGCCAATTTGTAATTGTCAATCATACAGGACGGTTGCCTTTATTAAAAAAAAAAAAAAAATTAAAGTTGCTCACTCATGTAGTTATCGATTTTATCGTGAAGCGGCGATATTCTTGCGCAAAAATCGAAATAAACAGAACTCAATTGCGGTTCGTGTCGTGTTTCGCGCAAGAGCAGAAAAAACGGAGACAGAGAGAGAGAGAGAGAGAGATAAGAAAGGGAGGGAAAAGTGAAGTAGAGAAACAGGAACGGAGAAAGAAAGAGAGAGAGAGAGAAAGAGAAGGGTCCTAAAGTCACGATAGCACGTTGGGCAACAATCGCCACCGGGAATCGCGTGCTCCAGAAACGTTTTAGCGAGAGTCGCCGTCGCCACCGCCTTTCAGTGGCAACGACACGTCACCCGTACGAATCCATTATCCTCCCAGCCGAGATTCCGCCTTTCGTCTTCGCCGACGCGAGAGAAGCCGACCGCTGATTTGATAACGGGAATAAAGTTTTTTTAATACAATGTAATTTTGAGTAAAAAAAAATCTCGATACAATAACGTAACAGTAGATTATAATTTTTGCTCTTATACGACTTTAAGGAAAAAGATAAAAATGACAAAATACGCGATTTTCTAATTTCGGAAAAAACCGTACGTTTATATTTTTCTGATCTGTCGTTCATATGCGGCGAAGATTATTCGAAGAATTCAAACGGGCGAGCGGCGCAAGAAGATTTTGCGAAGAAACGAGTGAAAGCCACACGCGCTACGTACGGCGGATTACGCCGGACCGTTTGATGAAATTCTCCAAGTATGCGCGAAAATGTGGGGCGTAACGATAAATACCGTACAACTTTATAACGAGAGAAGAGAAGCCGGTAATTAAAGTAAATTTAAATGCTCGCCTTTCGGAAACAAGTTACACCAAATACCTACGTAGCAAATGTTATCTCGAAGGATTCATCTTCCCTCGTATCTTGTCCTCCACATCGCTCGTTCCACTTCTCGAGCGATCTTTGTATGTATGCGCGCGTACGAAAATATAATTACACCGGCGAATTATCACTCGCGAGATAAATACGATCCAAATAATAATTTGATGTATCTCGACTATTACTTTCTACACTATTACCGCGGATATATTTGCCCGGCAAGTCATCTGGAACGTAACGGCGTCGATTATATAGTTCGATCTCCCTAACATTGTGTAATGTTTTCCCTACCGAACAGAATAATAAAGAAAAGTAATAACTACGTAAACGCGCGCGCGTGTGTGTTAAATTTACATTGAAACGAAAATACGCGAAGGAACGTGGAGGCGAGTCTCGGAACTTTGTGAGAAATAGGAGAAAGCAACACGAAGTTATGCCGGATCAGTTGACCCCCTCCACGAAAGAATCCCTCGAATCTGACAAGCGATTCATCTCGCTTCTCATTTTTTTTTTGTTCTTTGCTTACATAAATATATGATCCGCTAGTTGTTTTGTATGTGCAAAATCGTATGTGCAATTTTACATCACTTTTTGAAAAAGTTAAGAAAATTTAAATTTTTGCTTCAACTTCAATAGTTTTGTTTGAAAAGTTAAAGAAGAACGAGAGAACAAAAAGTGTTGAGTGTAATCTCAAACAAAATTCTCGGAAGTATTTTCGTCCTCGGTCGTTTTTCATGTCAGAAATGCATCATCAAGACGTACCTCCGAATCGCTCAAGAATGCACCGCAGGAGATACACGGAATTTATTTACATGGAATGAGTCAAAGCCGCAAATA
>QVOB01021947.1:0-23768 GCA_014839585.1 Pseudomyrmex concolor
TCTCTCTCTCTCTCTCTCTCTTTTATGTTACGCCTTTCTTTACGTATCTTTTTCAATTTTATGTCTTCATGTTGCGAGAAATGTCGGTAATTTAATTGTCACGATGTTTAATCTTTTATTTAACATCTTGCACTTTAACGAATATATTTGCACAGGTCGTATAATTGTGATCTTACTTTGTTTTAAAATATTAAAATAGAAAATAAGATTTAATTAATTATATAACAAAAAATCCACTTCTATCTCACACATTAGTTTGTACATATTTATATGCATTTATTATTATGTCATTTTGATACAAAAACAAAAAACAAAAAAAGAAAGAACGATGGTGGCATATATTACGCGGCACGCCATTGTTTTAACTTTGTTCACATTAATTTAGTTAAACTCACATTTACTTGGAATTATTTGTTGTTCACGAGAGAAAATCAATTATTATAATTTTTTCTTCCAAAAATTTATCTACCTGTACACACATGCGCTCTCCATGCAGCTCTTTGTACGTATGCTAATTAACAGGAAAAAAAGATTTACGGCTTTGTGTATATTCGCCGCATAAACGAGCGCGGCAACCGCAAACCGATCTATATAGTTCGTAAGTAATTATTTCTACACGTGGTAAAATAATTTACTTTTCAATTGTTGTCTACACACACTCGCACGGTGCATTTTTGAGTCAATTTTACTTCGAGTTTTCAATTTACACTCACTTTTCACGTACAGCTGCTAACACAGGTTAGATCTATGAACATGTGAGCCCCGACTATGCAAATTTTAGCCCCGTCTGAAAGGTCCCTTTTGCTCGGTCAGACATGATTAAACACAGAACGGTGTTGTTTCAGCCCCTTTCCGTGCTATCCCCACAAATACCGCAGCAGCAGGATTCGTCGGCGTGCTCGCTCACGATCTCTAGGATTCAATCCCCAGTTTAATCACTAAACCTCCCCTCCCTCCTCCCGAAAACTCGATGGCTTCGCCTTTTCTGCCATTCGCTAATATCTATACAGTCATCACCCCCAAGCGCGATTTCGTCGCTTTTATTAAATCTCTCAGTATCCTTTCCGCTCGATAAGAATTTATTCTGTTCTACATTCGGATTTCATCCGGCGCGCTCCCTTTAATTGCTATCTTTAAGAAGAACATGGAGCTTTGCTCATTGATAAATCTCTCTTATTGTTAAATCGAGATTACTACAGGTGGCAGGTTAAAGTCATCGGAGAAATGTAATATTTCGCGGTGATTTATCATTCCGTGCGAAAAGGCGGAAGTTAACTGGGCATATTTGTCAAGGAGGGGAGGATGAAACTTAGCGTTTTTTTCTTATATCGGTTTTTACCGACCGTCAAAGAGTTACACGCAGCAAATCAAGGAAGAAATGAGAAAAAAGACATTTGTTCGAATATTCCGGTAAATAAAAAGATGATTGCGATAATGCGAAAGAAAATTAAGTAGATTACATTGGTACATAAAGACGGGAAAGATGTAAGATTTTAATACACGCGCATGCACGCACGCTCAAACCCGTTTTACCGGCGGCAATCTAACATTTCGCTCCGCCCGTTCTAAATCTCACGACACGTGTCCAGATATTCAGGAACAGATTGTTTCGTTGTAAACGGCGATATAACGACCCCGTTTAAACCGCTAAATGGATCGTCTCTCTCTCTATACATATACATGTATCTCTTTAACTGTTATACTATGGTGACTCCCCGGCTGCGCCGCTGTACATCCCCTTATAGCATCGCGTTTACGTTTACGAGCACCACCGCTGACGTTTACGAGCCACCGGCTGACGTACGAGCCACTTGCTGCTCTCTTGCTTTCATTGCTCGAGCTCACGCTTTAGCGTTTCGCCGCTTCTGATCTCCGGAACGGATAGCGATTTTATTGTTACCGTATTGAATTTCAACCGCGCGTTATCGCCATTCGTTTGATTTAAGAATCGAAAGGGGGATATGTGACGTCGCTCAGTTTGGACGTATTACTTCTCGTTTCTTTTCTGAGAAATAGTTTTTTTTTTTTTTTTTTTAATTTGATCATTGGAAGTCGTACCTTTTTATTATTCATATTTTGTGCATTTTTAATCAAAGCGAAGGTTTCGCTTGGTCGCAAAGACAAAAGTGAAAAGAAAAACCCTGGGAAAAACTGGGTCACAAAACATTGTTGCATGACCGGTCTGCGCTACTGTGTGTTCAAAATTTTCGAGCGATTTATGGCCCCGAGAGTGTTTTATTGCTTTGCTGTGCTTTGTGCGAGCGTTTATAAGACACGCTGTCACGAGTTTAGAATAAGAGCCTATTCCGCCACCTACCCCGCAAGACAGAACAGTAGCACATGTCACGCACTTCTTCTGTCTTATTATTCTTTTTTTTTTTTTTTTTTTTTTTTCAGTAAGATTTATCACCTAGGTAGTCACTCGAACAAAGAAAGTCGCTCGAAATTACATGTATGTAGTCTTATGACCGAGAAAACCAAACAGTAGTAAGTACCTAAGATCAGGGGGGGGGTCGAACTTGGCCTGCCGCCATATTGCTGAAATACAGTCGGTCGCATTTGCCACTGTCGCTGCCATAAATTCATATCCGCGAATTCTCTTCGTTCTTCACATTCTATTTCTTAACCGGATGTGTAATAACCTAACATTTGAACAATTTCTTCTTCAACTTTTTGCAAAAGCGCAATTAAAACATTTGTGGATTCATTGTCTACGGAGATTTTTTGAAATATTTTTTTTTTTTTTTTTTACATTTCTTATTCCGCAGTTGGTAATCCTTTCTTGTCGTTTTTTTTATATTGTTATTATACTCTCATACACGTAGAATCTATACGCAGTAGATGCTCGTACATCACTACTGTATTATGAATGAATTATCCTCGCCAAGTAGTTCGGGAAACAGTAGCAGTTATCGTTATAGGCGTAGTATATACGGGATACGTAATCATCGTGTCAACATAATTAGATGTCATTAGTACGCGACGTAGTTGAATTAATAATCGCACCGGCAAATCAACCTGTTTAGTTCAAATAAAGAGACGACAGGCCGTGCCCTTGACGGGAATATAGCGAGGGGTTACTTTCTTGACTGATGAAGCTTCCTCAACGTTAATTATCATCTCCCTGTTAACCAGCCGACACGTGACGTCATCATTCTCGTCGTCACATTCGCGGCGTCGTTATCTTGGCTCAGCTTGTTTCCATCATTAAAGCGCGGAACGTGAAAAGTTCTCACAAAAGTTGCCTTTCGCACAAACGATGCATCTTTAAAACGTAGCAGGTCACGCTTCGTCCAGACGCATTGTCGTAAACTGTGCGCCATTTCACAAGCACACCGGCGCTTGTTCTACACAACTGCGTTTATTAAGGCTAAGTTGTTCTCTGCATTATAATGATCCGCAACACAGTCGATCGACCTTGATGATGAGAAACATCCTCCTCCGCGGTGGCTAATTTCGCAAGCCTCTGGTCTTCGTCGCCTCGATCGTCGTTCGATCAATATGTAACTGTTTATGATATCTTTTTAATCATCAAGATCGATCACGGTCGATGAAGGAACATAAAGTGGATAGCAATCTCGCGAACTTACACGATTTCATCTTCGACTCGGTCTTGTTACCAGATTTATGACAATGAAGGGTCGGGAAAAGAAAGGGACCGTCAAAGTGAAATGTCGATGAGACAGACTTTTTTTTTCTCTTTTTCTCCGACACACACTCTGATAAATCTGAAAGAAATACGGACGATTGATTCACTCTTGCGTTACACGCGAATTCTCTCCCGTGAAAACAGTGGGAGCACAAGGGAAGGAGAGGGTGAGACAAAAGTGATAATATTTTCCTTTGGTTCTATAGTGACGTTTCTCCAACACAGAGAAAGAGAGAGAGAGTCAACCAAGGCACACATTCTCCCTCACATATACACATGCGCAATTCACCCTTCGTAAGCCTATTCACAAAGCTACGCAACATCTACGCAAACAGTCGGAGGATCCAAACAATGAGTCGACACTGCGGTTGCTTTTATTTTTTGAAAAATGGAGAACGCGGGCGGTACGTCGGACGTACTTCCGGAGGATTCCAGTCTCCGTTCCCGTATCTTTCGTCCTCTGCTTTTTCCTGTTTCATCCCTCGCTATTCATCATCGTATCTTCGTCCCATTTTATCGTGCTCTTTCACTCCTCGTGTAACATTAATTTTTGTTTAATATAAAATTATTTTCTTACTTACTGTATATTAATATTGCATTTTTTAACTGTTAGATTTTCTACGTTTGTCTTTTTCTTTTTGACGGAATATTTTCTCCCACTTGAAAGTATTAAGTTGAATTATTCAACGTCTTTAGTTTGTCGATTAAAACAATTTATCGATTAAAAATATCAGTTTGTAAACTTGCTTACGAGCGCTGTAGTTTGCTTGCGTTGATAATTAAGCAGTTAATTCATCTTTATCGCAATATCTCTTTCTTACACAAAGATCGGTAATATATCTTTCTTTTTTCCGTTTCTTTTTTATCCGTCTGTCCTATCCCGGCAATGTTCGCTCTCACATTTTTCTCTTTTTGTATTTGGTATAAACGTCGATTCTCTAGTCTGTCTCTAGCCATCTCATGATTCATCGCTATATGGAATGATCCATCTCTTTCCTTGGCGTATCGTTTCGAAACCAATACCGAAATCGCACCGGGCGCTGAGCCGAAGATGACCGTCACTGACATGTACCATATTCCCGATCGGTGAAACTGTTATTTCTCTTTTCCCGACTTCCCGTGCGAAGCGAGAGAGGGAAGAAAAACGTTTTCCAGAACTTCGCGCGGCATTTTTATTAAAGCGCGCGCTCTTGTTTTGGGATCCGCGCATCTTGGCAACGAATTAATTCTCTCATGATATACATTTTTGTGACATTTATTTTTGTAACATTCAGCAAAATGTCTCGACGACGGTTTTTCTAGAACGACGATATCGGTTTTATACGCCCTACGCCGGCCGTATCTTCGCTTTCTAGTTGGTGACATTAACTCGGTGATTTATTCGTTCCATGATGATTTATCTCTTCCGCCGATAGTCCGCACCAATCTAGAGCCGAATGATCGATCAAACCATCCCGAAAAATCGAAGCAAGTCTAGGAAATAATGCGCGGCACGTTATAACGCACGTATTTTTTTTTCTCTTTTAATAGAAAATATATATATTAAATTCTCGATAAGGAATTTTCTCTATGTAATTTAAAATCTTTTTATATTTATTTTATTCAATAAAAAAATGGGAAAAATATTATTTATATGTTATTTATGATACATTATTATGTTCCTTGCATTATGCATACGCACATATTACGTATCATTGTACACATACTTTACGCTATAAAAAAATCTACGCAGACAAAAGTTTAATAAAAAATAAATACATAGAGTTAATTTTTGCGAAGCAGACATTTGTTACGTACTGTTTAATAATACATTTTTTATATACCGTTTAAGTTTCTGCGAAGCAGAGTCCGCGTTTCATTGGATCTCACTTCGGCAAACTGATTACGGTGCATCGTATAAAGCCGGTTAACTGCCGGATCGCTGGTACACAGACCGGTCATGCGGGATGCTGTATTCTCCGCCTGTTATTTTCTTTCATTTCTACAAGAAACAACTGCCCGAAGCTCACGAGACTTCATCCACTCGTTTACTTCAAAAGAATAACGTGGTATCACACGCTGCTAAAATATTATTTTGCCTCGTATACTTATAATACAATTACACGTGACCCTGAAAATGTTTAATTGTAGTTAAGTATCTGATAATATTTCACGTCAGCGCGTGGGAGATTTATTGAGATATTATATAAAATATTATAAAATATCTGATATATACGTTTAAATAAAAAAAAAAAAAAAAAAAAACTCATGTGAAATAATCGATCATCGATCCGCGTATAATGCATTCGTCTGCGGAATGACGGAATATTATCAACACGTCTAAAATATCTAGCGATTTTCGAGTCAATCAATAGACGCTTGTGTTGTACGAGACACGCGCGGTAGATCAAGTCTGCGAGCTACAAAGTGTAGATTATTACGTAGGCTGCAATTTTGCAAAATGGATTGGTCTCGGATAAGAAAATTTCGCCGACCGTTCCTCTTACAAGTCTTGTGCAATTTTCTCCCTTCCCCCGAGTTTGTGGCCGCCATGTAGTAGAAATTACCAGGTGGGAAATTTTTTTTCGAGCCTCCCGTCGATTGGTCGCTCTCCCCGACAACAGGTAGGAATCGAAACATCCACCACCCGAAAAAGCAACGTTTAACGATTTGCCTAGGTGATCGTCCCTTAATCGCGACGTTCAGCTGATTTCGATGATTAATTTTCGTCCGGAATGGCCGTCGTCCAAGGCTCCGAGTGGCTGTTATAGTACGTGAGCTCAGATCGAACACACGAAGCGTGTAGACGATATTAAGTAGTAGATCGTATATACCTCAGGCGTATACTTCTGACCGTACCTTTACATCGCGCACCTTCTTCGTCCCTCGCTCTGATTTTATCGGGGTGATTGCGCCAAGTTCGACGCTTCTGGCTATTGACGATTAGCCGATTACGCGCTGGGTATATACACGTACGAATCCACCAACTAAATGTCTTTATTTCGGGGAAGCCATTTTGCATTCGGCTACTTGATATTAAGGCGCACACACGTGTATACCTGATCTCTTCCGCGAGATCTCTCCGGCGAGGAACAATTTTATTTTCGCGATTAAAACCAACGCGGGTTTGATTTTGTTTGCGGAATGTAGTTTCGATTTTGAAACAAACGCATTAACGATAGATTTTTCGTCTCACAAACAACAACACGAAGAATCGACTCTCGAAATATCTAATCCGAAGCTCGATAACACGGGAGTTTTACATTATCGTTTCTCACGAAGCGCACCGAATTATAAAAATAAATAAAAGACAAGATTTACGCGCCTAGTTTAACGGACGTTAAGATCTTCCTTATTTGGGCATGAAGACGGTGCTATTAATCAATGTATATACGTTGTCACGCCGAACGGCCCACGTCTAACACGGCGTATGATTATCTGGAATAAAGTATCCGGCGCGACAAATCACTTCCTTGTCAGGAGTTGTTTAACTGACTATATAAAATCACGGCCTGCTATACATTGCGCATTATAATATTGTATACGCGCGCGCACACCACCATCAAAGTGATCGCGATGCGAAATCTCGTTAATTAATTCAGACTACTTTGCGCAGCGCGCTTGTTATTGTTATATATTGCTTCTTCCTTTATAAGGACATTTAACTCGATATAAATCAATTTCCGTTAAAATATAATTACAAACGTGTGCACACGTACGTGTGTGCGCGTACATGTAAAAAACGCAATCCAATTACAAGAAAATTCTCTGCCGTGTTTTCTATATACATACATATATATATATAAAATACGCGTTTGTATGCGCGCGCGCGTGTGTGTATAAATGTTCAAACGTGTAAAAATTAATTCCCGATCGTGTGAGCGACGGTCGATCTATGCGCATTTCGACGTGACAAATTTTCAACTTTTGAAGTCGCCGTGTGTTTAATCGACGAAAGACGAACACACACTTTTCGCGATATTACATACGTACCTATATGTCTATTTACATATATGTGTATACTCACGGAATTTTTTTTTTTTTTTTTTTTACCGAGGCCCGCGACCGTCAGACGCACGGCGGTCATTTGTCGTGTGCGCGCATGTGAAAATACGACAGAGGAATATTTCACTTTTCGTAGCGTTCACGCGCCCCGACGACAGCGTCGCGGTGCCACGTCACGAGGCATTCATTTCGAAATACGTATACCGGTGCGTCCAGAGTCCGGGGAGTAGCCTTAATAAATGTAGAAGCATTTATAAAGGCAGCAAGATGCGAATGTTCCTGCTCTCTCTCTCTCTCTCTCTCTCTCTCTCTCACTCTTTCTCTTCCTTTTTCTACCCCATCTCTTTCCGCCATCTCCCTGCGTCTCTTTCTTCCTCTCTCTCTCTCTCTCTCTCTCTCTCTCTCTCTCTCTCTCTCTATCTATCTTCCTGCGTTCCTTTGGCACGACAGAAAATACGCGGCAAAATCCTACGTCGAAAAAACGTCGATAAGGTATGACGTTCGAGAAGGATGAAAAGAATTTTTCTCCTGCGTGCGTGTTTTTTTTTTTTTTTCTTTTTTGACGTACCTACCTACGTACGCGTTATGTAAGCTCGCGATTGTTTCGCGCGAGCGCGCGCGTGTGTGTGTGTGTAAATCTTTTATAAATCTTTCTAGAGACGAGTTCCCTTCCAAACGCACACACTTGTCCGCAACGTTGGAGATTCAAATTGAATGAAAACAACAGTCATTCTCTTAACGATAAGACTTTACATAGTAAAGTCGCTACGCACCATCATAAACGCGCGATAAACAGGATATTTTAGTTGCGGCGGTAATTAGCACGTCCAACAAAAAGCATATAAAATATTTGATTGATCGTAGATAACTTGATTTTATCTCAGGCGTTGAGCAACGATTTTTACAAAAGAATTATAGTTGCATGCAACATTATGGTACTTTTTTATGTAGATTATGCAAATACATCGCGCGCGCGCAAATTACCTTTTTCCACGGCTATTTGACTTTTTGTGTAATTGCTCTAAGTCAACAGTTTGTCTCTCGCCGAATAACGTTATGGGAAAAATAAAAAAAAAAAAAAAAAAAAAAAAAAAAAACAACTACGAATGTAAATGCATTTATAATTGCCGCGGAGTATCCTCTTCTCGCGTTGTTGCGTCCGACGGCCCGCATTACACAAACGGAGATTCGAACAAAAACCCTCTTTCTTCTTGCACCGCGTTTAATTCTAAATGCTGCTCTTTAATTCCCGTTTTGTACCGATAATAAATGCGATTGTTATCGTCGCGTATAAAGAAATTAAATTCGGATGCTTTGAATTAAGTTGGCAACACATTAGAGATGAGAATATAATGTTAATTTATGAAAAAACTTTCACACGCTTGTACACACAAATTTTGTAAATTGTATCTACAAATTTATCTACAAATCGATTTGCTTTTTATACTGCAGTATATTTATTTCCGCAGTATATTTATTTCAAACGTTTAATATGGACATTGAGTTACAACAGAACAAACCGGAATAAAAAAAAACAATTTTGTTGCCATTTTATTCATTTGTTTAAACAAATGTAGACACACGTATCTGCACGTAAAAATAACTTGCGCAACAATAAGATCGTCGCCGAGAACTCTTCGCTACAATTATCGGAGACACTTGGGGACTTTGAAGCGATTCCAATTGCGCAATCAGCAAGAGACACCGCGGTGTTTCTCTCGACAATGTCGCTATCTGCGGATTCCGTATGGCAATCTCTCTCATAGTTGGCAACATGTCCCGGCGGAACAGAGAAACGACCGACGAAAAATAACGAAAATTCGTTCGTCCGTGCGACGCGGTGTCGGCGCGACGATTCATTTTGAGATAGTTAAATCAGAACCGGCGCGGCGCGCGCGCGCGCGTTTACAGTACCGCCAGTCATCGAAAACTCGTCGAAGACACGCATGTAACACTGGCGCGATTTCGCGTCACATACGTATACGCATTTTCCATTTCTGTATGCGCGTGTATGTATATTTGCACGCGCACATAAGTCTGTACACGGTCCGGCAGAACTGGTCGGTATTAATAGAAGCGTAGTTCGATGCGGAGTTTGTTGCCGGCCGTCAGGCGATGTTTGTGTATACTGAAAAATATGTATTTGCACATATATGTATATATATACACACATATTGTAGATATATGCACGGATGTACGCGCTTGGTGATGCTGACGGGCGCAGTTCTCACTTGGGAAAACGAACCGATATTAATAGAAACGTAGTTTCGACGGCTAGTTGTTGTCGCCAACGATTAAATGATTCTCTAACGAATCGTCGATATAGAACGATTTTTCGAAACCAATCCACCAAAAGCGCTGAAGCGATATGAACGTGAGCGCTGCCGCGCGTCGCTCACGAGGCCCGCCGTCGCCATGTTCCGACGGCCGACGGTGCGCCATGTTGGAACGCGCCGCTACTCCAATCCAATCTCATCTAATCGAATGTATTTGGGGAGGTTCTTTTGTATTGTCAGGTGCGGATAGCAAGCGTGTTATTACTGAAAAAAATAACTATGATATTTCTTAAATTCCAAATATCACGCGAGATATGTTAATAATGAACTAATGAACAATATGTGTATTTGTTGTGTGATGACAAGTTATTTTGGAGATTATATAGAATTGTGTTTTAAGCAGTGACTGATTTAACTGATTTCTGTTCACTTTTTTTGTAATATTTTAATTTTTAATAAGTAAAAAAAAAAATTCTCTCACACATAAGATGCTTTTGTATCTCACAAACGAGTAATTTGTTAATATAACAATAAGAAATATTCTTTAGTGTGTTTTCTTTTTGAGAGAGTGGTTGCTTTTATTCTAATAGTTACTTCGAAAACCACACAAACTATCGATCCTCGACTTTTAAATGTTCAACTTTTATGTAATTGTTAAAAGTATTAACAAATATAATAAAGAGAACGTTTTGATTTGGAGTACTTTTGTAAAATCAAACAGATCCGGAAATTCATACGATGAAATACAGAGAAATATGTTTCATCGTCGCGCATAATTTCAAATGAAAGTGCATCTGTACAGCAAAAACAAAAAATGATAGTAGGTTTTTTCAATTCTGATCATTCGTTTAACTTTACAAAGTACAATGTCGCGTCGCTAATAATTTTGTGATCACCTTGACGAGAATAGTCGTTCCGAATACAGTGTTTCACAATATTAATCAAGACCGAGCCCCTCAACAAATGTATATGCCTGAGCGAAAACGAATAAAGAAAGAGTATTTACGAAAGCAGTGCGTACCACGTGTGCGTCATAAATCATTTCGCTGACTCCTCTAATTATAAGTATGACTATCGCCGCTATCGCATCGTCGCGCATATTATGCCCGAGGGTAGAGTAACAGTGAGTATTCTTGTGATAACTTCGCTTTTTTTCTTCACGAGAGAGCGAGGCTCAAAAAAAAAAAAAGAGCGCGCACAAGAAGAACCGACAGAAGGATTCTGTTGCGAGCAAAAGAATGGCACGAATAAATAAGTAATTTACCGAGAATGTCAAAACATTTTCTCGTAATTGCTTTTCTTTTGATGAGTATTTCCGGCGCGCAAAATAATATTTTTCTTTCCGCGATTCTTTTTCACGCGCTCTCGTGGCTGAAGCGTTGCGGGGATCTCGGTACGTGATTGCATACACTTTTTGGTACCCCTTTTTCTTAGAGCACTTTTAAAAATAGAAAAAAATTCAAACTTGTGCAATTTTTGATTGAGACGAATTTAAATCGAAACGAATAATTCGGCTAATTTGACAAATTTGAAATTATGATAATTAAAATTGTCGATTTTAACTGTTAATAAGAGTTTGTTTTTTTTCTGTCAAATTGCAACATATTTAAACAAAGATTAATTTTCAAAAAAAAATCTTATTTGCAATAGTAATTGTTTGTGATAATTTAAAAAAAAATATCTTTTCTCAGATATAATTTGTATTCGGTGCTTAACATATAAATCTCTTTCTGTCTTTCCGGCTTTTCGCGAATTTGTCAAATTTTAATAAAAGCGAAGTGAAAGTCCGATCTAGTAGATGCATCATGGATTTCAAAATATTTTCGATAACCGTGATACCGATATCAGCATCATGAACCAACGCCGCTGGAAGATATATTACACACGTGCCTCCCAAAATATTACTTCCCGTACATCATGCGTATAGCTACTCCATAGATATCACGCGCCATTATCGGTACCGCATCGATACCTAACGCCCGAAACTCTAATCGTTGATACTTCGAATGAAAATTAACTGCCGACGCTGTTCTATCGTTTTCGTTGCACTTTGACGGTATTTCGTATTAAGATGCACGTTATGCTTCGAAAAACTATTTCTCTCCCTCTCTCTTCTCAATTAATTACGTAATTAATACCTGAAGAATTTCAACGTCGGGAATGTTATCTTGAGACGTCGCGTACTCTAGAAAACGGGGAAGCAGTATCTTCTTTTCACCATTGCTGTCGATCAAACGTTTTTAGACGTTACGACGCATCTTACATCACTTTTTGTGAAAATACCTAAGTTATCAGACGAACGCGCGCGTGCGTGTGGATAGTCGAAACGCGAACGTGCGTGCGCTACGGAATTTTACTTACGACTGAAAGCCCAGGTAACGCGCGCTGTGTCTGTGAATTCGTGAGGTGTAAGGAACTTTTGTGTAACCTTGAATTTTCACAATTTATCGTATTCAGAGTGTATGTTTCGGAATACAATAGAGCGAGTTCTTCGGGGGGTTGACTAGCACTAAATCAAATTGTAGACAAATCCGTCTATTCTAGTGAACCGAAACTAACAGAGAACAAGGTAACGTAGGCGAAACACGGGACGGGAGAAGAGAAGAGTAGAAATAAGATTAATTCGAGCAGAAGCAAGGGAAGGCGGACTAGGAAATCGAAGTGAACAGTGCAGAGATATTAAAAGAGGCCGGACTGAAAGTAACATAAATAAAAACTTACGGACAGATCGCGCATATAGGAGGAAGATAGCGATATAAAAGATTAAATGTCGAAGGCAAAAGTAATCTTGAAAATTGTGCTGTTTAATTGTGTTAAAATTAATATTTAAAACAACACGCGCTTTTTCGACTATGCAGCAAAAGTATCTTAATTAATGTAATGTGCGTTGTTTAATGTAATTTTAAGTGTTTTAAATTAATGCAATTTAACGAAAAATAGCTTAATATTTCACGAATCTTATTTGACGTAACGTGGAATTTACAAGCAGCCTAGAGGTTAGATCTTGTTCAGTCTAGACCTTGAATCTCTTTCTCTCTTTGCGCGTTTGGAATTTAAATAAACTTTTTCTCAAAGCGGATAGATCAGAGCGTGCAAATTTGCTTAGTTTCACCCTTTGGCGAAACGTATATACGTGGAAGAGTCAGCGTGAAATACACGGAGACGAGCAACCTGTTATGGTCGTTTCTGGTCAACCGTTCACACCGCTGCTATTCGGGGCTTCAGAACTGGATCGGAGCAGGTACTTTTCTGCATTTGTTTTGCGTAACTCTCCGTGCTAACCCCTTGCAACCGACCCTACTTCGAGCTCTAGGAGTCATCCGCCTTGGGCTGTCTGCGCGAGTTTCGGGTTCGCGAAAGCAAGTGGAACGGCCTGCTCCTTCTTCTGCTTTCGTCGTCGGAATCGGCACCCCGCCGATTCTCGAGTCGTAAAACCCGATCGCGGGATTCGCTCCGCTTCAGTTACAATGAATGTCGAAGGCCGTCGGAAGTCTTTGCGGATTCGGCCGGCGAATTGCGAATGGTGGAAGGTGGTTCTTGAAGAAAAAGTATTTGCGGATACGGGGATACTTTGTGATCTATTTTGAAAGCCACCGTGACAAAACTTGTTGTCTGCGTTTCTCTCCGTGTGACATAGACACGATTGAGGGTTTCAAGGATTATTAGGTTCAAAACGATTCATGCGGTGAAGCGTTTTGAAGCCCATTAAATTCATCGGTGATCGTTTCATGATTTACGATCGGTTTTAAACGTGTCAACAACATTGAGGAAACAACGTTAAGGAAAAAAGTAATAATCGATTTATGTTCTGTAGAAGAGACACTGACGTAAGAAAAAAAAAACCATTTAATAATCACGTAAATTCCTATTATTTTCTTTAAACATTTAAGAAATTAAAAATAACGTTAAATTTCCTCGTCAAATTACATTCTCTTCTGTGCGTTTTAATTTCAATTTAATAATTCAGTTGCGCTTACGGCGTATATACATAGTGTCTGATAATTAAGTTATTACCCGCCTGTGTCAAAGTCACGTTAAAAAAAAAGAAGCATAATATCTGTTATCCGTCGAATCATCCAACGTAAAGTTGCATGTCGTATATGCGCTCGTGAAAAAAAAAAAAAAAAAAAAAATTGCATATTGCGCGCGTATCGCGCGTAGATAAAGTATTTCCTCGCCTTTTTAACAACACGCTCGTTACTGCACGAGTGCGCAGCGGGCTATAATTTTCATAGAATGGGAGAGATATATTATTGCATATCTACATTTTTAAAAAGCCTGTAACGTCTTATTTTGGCCTCTCGCTAATTGCTCAATACCTCGCTTGCGTACTTTACGCATCGTAATTACATTGTAGCGCGGCGAGATATAACTCGGGTTCTCCATTCTCTCGTATCTTTTGTTTAAACAAAAAAAAAACCAAAAAACCGGTCACCCTTGACAGCTTGTTGAACGAACGAAGTTTCGTGACGGAGGGTGACGGAGACCGTTCGAAGACAGTCCGAAGAAGAAGATTCCGTTGTGTGAAAAGATAAACTGTTGGCAGAGAGATAGTGGCAGATCATCGCAACAGATGGTCCCAGACTCTAATAGTGATAAATGGATAAGTAGCAAAATGAGTTCCTTTAACGGTCTCATTGATTCGGTTTGATTAATGATTCTTTATAGTCTTTCTGTTCTTATACTCGGTGGAAATCATCACACCGCGTGCCGCGTCCATTAAGAGCATCTCCCGGCTTGTTTACATCACAGTTGTGCATGCCTGTCATGTACTATAATGGCGTTTAATTTGTGACACTCGAACCGCATAAAAATGACAAAACCCGACGACTTTCATGCAACTTTGCATAATTTTCTCACAAAAATACTGCGCTCACATCTCTCTCTTGACACACAAGTTCAAAGTCACAAGAGAGAGAGACGAATTTTTTCGGGAGACACGGCAATTTGTCATTCGATGATTTGTCAAAATTTTATTTTATAACAGTGCATTAAACACTATATATATATATATATATATATATAGTCATTGATACGAGGAAGTGTAAAAGTAGTTGTCAGTGTGCACGCGATTGTTGAAGTTAGGCATAGCAGGTGGTTGACCGTTATCCAATTTTAATCTTCAACCGTGTGCCATGCGCACGTCATTAAGTATAAACCGCGTTATTTTCACACCGATAACTATCTGCGACCAACCAATGTGTCGAAATGGCACCGGTCGCGATATATCGCGACACATTTGAAATGGCTATCTAGATAGTTTGTTTTAAAAAATGTATCTGTGCAAATCGATACAATCTATAAAAGAATTCTATTGCGCGACGCTTGACTAGCGTATTTATAAAAATTATATCAGAAATAAAACAATGTAAATAGATTATTTTATACGCGTAAAAGCGCGTACAGTTCTTTTAGAACAGAAAAACAAAACGTTTTTGTATAATAAAGATTGTTTGCAAATATGCAATTGTGTGTGATTTCTTTTTATAAGTGGAAATTGTTCGAACGCATTTAAAAACAGAAAAGAGATCACCGCGCATAAATCTCAATTGTTTAAGATAAGATAAAGTCGAGCTCTCATTGGAAGTTGAAACGTCGCGTAACAAACATAATGGTGGCGAGTATACCAAAACGTAAGAGGAAATGAATGAGAACAGAGGAAACAGGATGGCGTAGAGCGAACAGAATGAGTAGCGTGGAATTCGAGGGTGAAAGTGGGCTAGAATTCAGGGTAAGGGGTAGTTCGGCTAATGCGTGATGATTAAACTAACGGGTGCTACCAATCACCCTGCCACGAAAACCCTCTGATGTTCCCTGCTGCACGTTCAAACTCTCCTCCCGCTCATCTTTCGAATATTTATTCTTCTTTGTTTCTATTTTTGTTTTGTTTTTTATTTTTATTTATATAGTCGTTGTTTCTCACGAAAGCTTTTTTTTTTAATTGAGAATTTTTTGTAATTATTCGAACGTTAATAATAAAGTGAATAATTACATTCTTTTGAGAGAAAAATATATATGCAAATTTTTGCAATAATATTTCAAGTCGCGCAAAATTATACGCATAACAGAAAAGATAGACCTTACTGGAAGAAAAGTTGCCACTGTTTGTCAAATTTATTCATTGTAACTGCATTCGTGGTAACTGCAATGTGGCGATTTTTACATTTTGCTTTCTCAGGCTACGCAAGAAGCATATAATTCGGAAATAGGAAAATTTTCTCTTAATATTTGAAGATGTTGTTTTGCGATTTATATTTATAGTTAAATTTATATCGAAGGTGGTATAAAGAATGTCGGAGAAACTACGCTTCCACGTGCGTGCGTGCGTGCGTGCGTGCGTGCGTGCGTGTGTGTGTGTGTGTGTGTGTGTGTGTGTGTGTGTGTGTGTGTGTGTGTGTGTGTAGGGAGCGTGGAAGTAAAAGCAAGAACGATGATAAATGTGACAAGTCGAGAATACCAACAAGTTTGTGATAAAATCTTCGACTAGACTCTCGGTACATCACTTTTTTTCTCGTATGTAAATACAAATGTCTAAAGTTCGTCAAAAAAAAAACTTCCAGTATCACTTGCTATTAATCAATTTGAATTTTATGCATATATATATGTATATATTTTTCGTTTAGAAGAAACAAAACTCTGCTGACGACATTGAGTTTTAGTTTTTGTCTTTTTACGTAACACACTTTAGATTTACGTTCATGTGTCTATCGTATAATACTCTTAACATCGAAAGAGCTACTACTTTTTTTTTGTTTGGCTGTAGCATATCCTATTTGAGGATTACAAACGTTCGTAGAACGAAGATCTGAAGGGAGAATACGTCAGAGGAAGATGGGAACCCGAGTTAGAAAAAGATGAGGAAAGAAAGCGTCATCTGTGGTGGTTCCCAATCCTTTTTCGGCCGCAGTCTCCGCAAGCAGCAAAGAAAAATGGTTCTCTTGGATTTTCGACCAGTTAGATTCTCCCTCTCTTTCGTTTACCTCCGTGTTCAACCTGTTTCTAACGTGTGTGCATTGCTATGTTTTCACGGTGTTACACAACTTTCGAGAATTCTCCAAAATTGCGCGAAAAGATCTTTTGAAGAATTTGTAATCACCTAATATCTAATTCATATCTCTCTAATATATTTATTTAATAAAATAAATATAAAATGTATAGTGGAAACAACATCGAGACACACGGAATATCCGCAAAGAAATATTGCCCGTTAATGTACGGCGCAATGTGTGAGATAATTTTTTTTTTTTTTTCGAATGTTTTTGCAAAACCATTCGAAAAAGAAAACCGAGCGCAGCAGGAATATTTCTTACTCGCGTCAAAATTTACAAAGTAGCGTATCCGCCATGCTGCGGCGTTTTGGTGGTAGTTACAACGGGTGATGGGGGAAAGAGCGAAGCAAAGCTAGAGTTCCCCGGCGTTGTTCGCCCGCGTCCCAGCGCGCAACAAAAGCGTGATAAATCGAGTACATTAATTCGCATTTTACCTTTGTTTGCGTTATGGAATACAATATTAAATGGAATGGGCGCACAATAGATAATACTGGGCGCCATCATTTACGTAGAGGAGCGCCAAGAGCGGACGAGAGCGAGACGTTACTTAAGTTGTCCAAGGGAGGTTGTCTGGAATTTTCGTTTCAACAATTGCGTGTTTGTTTCAACCGCGCCGTTGAAATTACTTACGCCTTGCGATATTTGCGATAACGACGACGAGATACAACGTGTGACAGTGACATAAAGCTTTTTTTCATTTCAATTTAAGAAATATCTTTGTACACGTTATATAAAGATTATGTACATATTTTACATTCTTTTTAATTGTTTTCTATTGCACACTAGTTATATATATATATATATTAGAGCCGCCGATTTTTACTCTTCGATAGATGACATTCCCGCTCTTAGTCTGCCACCGAAACTTAAGGTCTGTGGAGTTTGCTAGCTGCAGATGGTGTTGGCAGGCTTGGGTGACGCATGGATTCGATTTCTGGGAGCTCGTGATTCCGCTCGGTTAGCTCCCGCGTCACTCCCAGCAAACCCCATTACCCGAGCCCTCGCTTCTGCCGTACCGCCATTTCTATCCCGCTCAGTCTTGTGGAATCTAGCAGCCTAGCGCACATATGAATTACATACATACATATGTATACAATTACATATTATATATATAAAATTGTTCAATTATATGTATATAAAAGCGTGTACGAAGTTACTTTTGGAAAAAGATATTCATAAAATGATAATTTTTAGTGACAATTTTTGTTTCGGGTGTTTATAAGTTTTTTATATATTAAAAATATTCATAGGTTCAACTAAAACACTTCTTTTTTGTAAACTTGAAGGAATTTTCAATTACT
The DNA here is from genome assembly GCA_014839585.1 of Pseudomyrmex concolor. Classification (NCBI taxonomy): domain Eukaryota; kingdom Metazoa; phylum Arthropoda; class Insecta; order Hymenoptera; family Formicidae; genus Pseudomyrmex; species Pseudomyrmex concolor. Next base: position 18,260 of record QVOB01021947.1, read on the forward strand.
TTCACAAAGAGAGAAAGGACAAGATTAAACACATTCTCTCTTTTAATTGTACAATCTATAAAGTTGAAGTAATTCTATTAAAAAGTTTAATATTTTTTTTTTTTTTTTAACACGGTGTGTCTGCGTAGCGTGTAGCGGAAGTAATTGCAGGCGACACGACTCATTATATGCACGAATAAACTCAACTTTCGAGACCAATCGATTATCTGCCCGCTCCCCGCAATGCTTGTCGTTCAGGATCCTCCACCACTTCCTGCCACCCCACCGATATTCATTACTCCCAGCAATGGTGAAGTAATTTAATTTGTTGCAGGATTTGTGGAATGTTAATGAAAACAGGACAGCCATCCCTATACCAATTTCTGATTAAACTTTGAAACAAACTGAACATTGGAAAATGTGTGACAATAGTTTGTAGCCTTCGATAAGCGATCCCTTTTCACCGTATTAGTTGAAACGCATATTTCTATGTAGCTAAATAATTTTACTTTGGAATGCGAAATATCTGTAGTCTCTAAATCGTCAGTAATAATTAATATATACATAATAAAAGCTGGAGAGTCTTCAATTATTTTGATTAATATATAGAGAAATATTTCAACTGATGTTGAAACGTCAATTATATACATGAAGTAAAAATACTTCGAACACTGTGTTCAATAAGTAATTTCAAAAGGATAAATCTAATTTTCATCTTTAACGAACAAAAGATTCTACGGATTCTAGTTTGCATGTCGATGTCCGGTCGCGTGAATAGCCGAGCTTGGGTCGAGAACAGCATAGCTTGACGTCCGGCAGTTCAGGAGGGTGGAACAGGGATGAGGGTATACTCGCTCAACCCGGTAATGGAATACCTCCGCGAAGGAACGCAATCACGCTGATGTTTCGGAACCCCAAGGCTGCCACGAGGGATTTCTGCGTTCATGAACAGATCAGGTCTGCGCGCTTCTTCTTCCTCTTCTTCGTTTTCCCGCGCTGTTCCTTTTCTTTGTTCGACTTACCAATCAATGATAGAACACAAAAACAACATTTGTGACCTCACTCTGCCAATAAGAGTTGTATCACTTCGAATAATTTCATTAATTCGCATTTTCAATTTTATTAATTTGCATTTCCGAGACGAGATTTTTATATAAATGTATAAAGTTTTTTTTATATGTGAAATGTTTTTCTTGCGTAAATGTTGGATTACGTTGGATTTTAACGAATTTTTATTCTTTCACGAGTGAATGAATCATCAAGTCGCGCAAACTTGTCTTTTCTTCGCCAACTTCTTTCTGACGTTTTTCTGAGCAACATCACAACCCATCTTATCCCCGAGACACCACTACACGCGAGGCGCGAAATCTTCCCTACTAAGACTCCGTCAAAGTTATGAATTCTTTCGAAAATCTTAGTGGTGATCCTTCGAAGTTGCGCGCTCGACAGGGATCAAAGAACTTGGCGTGGCAATGTCTGAGGGATGGAAAGGGGGTGGATCAAGTCGCCTTAGGATGAAGCTTCAGGCATCTCCAGGCGGAAGAGCTGGACGAAGACGAAGACAACGTGGAAGAAAAACGAAAGCGATGTAGAAAAGGAGGACGAGGACGCGAGTATAAGATGAGGGTTTTTGGTGAGAGGGGCATAAGGAAAGGGTGGCGGGAGGGGATCACTGAAAAGGGATGAGAGAATCGTGGAGTTTGAGACGACGACGTTGAAGAAGGAAGGGGGAAGGCGCAAGCAACGCGGAATACAAAGCAGCGGCCGAGGAATCATCGGGTAAAAGAAGAGGGGAGAGTGGTGGAGGAGCTAGTAGGAGGAGAGGGTGCACAGAACCCAGAGCGTGTCTTCTCAAAGACCAGACCTCCTGCTGTCTATTCAAACCGCATATGATTTACCGATGTGGATAATCTGTAAATGTATTTATTTTGATTTTGTACACAACATGATTTTATTCCGTCATCTTGCATGTTGCGCGTTCTTGTTTCTTCGTTTTTTTTTTTTTTAATTCACATCTATTCTGAGAAAAAAAAGAGTGAGCGATGCAGTTGCTGAATTTGTTTTTGCTATCATGATAAAAAATGATCCTATCACTCTTCTATAATTAGAGAAAGAGAAAGAGAGAATCACGAATATTACTGTAAACCAGTATTCGTCTAAAATAAAATACGAACTTTACGGTGCGAAATATATACTTGTGTGAGAAGTTTTAATAATACCCCCGTACATACGTGTATTTAATAAATATATATATATAACTATACTATAAAATAAATATATATATATAACTTATATATATATTTTTTTTAAATAAAAAAGCATTTCTAAAATTTTGCAGATATCTCTATCGTTGTAATTTGAAAAAGCTTAATTGTCTTTGAGAGTTCATTTTTGCGGTCTAATTAAAATTGTTTATCCAAGTGGATAATGTTTAAGCTACTCGGACGAGGTATGCTTTCCATAAACTGATCCTCGATCATAGGCGCTAATCAAAGGAACGCCAGATTTATTGTCCGCCATTTCACATTTGCGCGGACACTGTGCACCCGTAGTTCCCGCAAGGACGGTTTGACGAAGGAGATGCGAGAGAAGGTCGAATCGAGGGCAAGGGATGAACAGAGAAACGTCCGTGCGACAGTCACGAGGGAGCAGAGAACAGGGAGACGGGAAACACAAGCGGAGGGAACGAAGAGAGGAACGAAGGCCGCCATGATATCAGTCTTGCTTGCGCCGACAGTTCGTCATTTGTCACTGTCGCGGCCATTAATAACTCCGCCATTCTGTCACTGTGGATAATACGAGTAGGTCTCCGCACTTGGGCTGTTGTAGCTGTTGGCTCCGGGTTGGGGTGGTGTTCCGTTCAATTCAGTTCAGTTTAAGGGGTCGCTACGACGGATTGGAAGGGCATGCTATTTAAGGGGATGTCACTCATATCGGACCGTCATGGCGTTGTAGTATTCTATGTCCAACTTCGATGCCGCTGATGCGAATGACGTATCTTCTTGTCTCGAGAGAGAATCTCGATTCCCTTCTTTTCCGAGCGTCTCCCCGGAATCTTGATCCTTCGGGAATCGACGCGTCAGATCGATGTATCCGTTCGGCGTAAACGAGTCATAGGCTGAAATTTCCGCAGTGCGGTACGACTCGAAAAAAAAAGAAATAAAAAACAAAATGGCGAAAACTCCTACATCACACTTGCACGCCAAACTGTCTCGCTAGAGTTTTTATTGTGTCCGAATTGCGAAAGGTGCGGAGAATTATTGTGAAAGCACCAACGTGTGGGCGTTAACACCCAGAGAGCTCGTGTGGTACAGACGAGAAGGGTTGGGGATGGTCCCGCAGCTTGTTGGTATTATATAAGCGTGCTCGACGAGCGGCCATTTCAAAAATGAAAAAAAATAACGAAAAAAAAGGTTACGTCCCGGGGTCTTCCATGATGCCGCTGCCGACACGGCTTTTTAATTAGAGCCGGCAGCGCACCAACACCTGACATTGTGCAACACCAACTCCTTTATCAAAGTATCATTCCCGTTTCGTCGAATTTCAGCAAGAATGGTGTTTGCACGCAGGCCGATAAAAAAATAAAAAAAGAAAAAAAATCCATTTTATCGATAACAACTTTCGATCGAACATTAATCATTCTGGCATTTAATGGATGAAAGGTAAGTAATCGTTTGATTGGTCACTCCATTTTCCTGATGAGAGAAGAGATATTACGTTCGCAAGCGAACTCTGCATCTTTGACGTAAAACAATCGTTTGCATCATTTCTTGTGACACGAAGGCTGAATATTTTTCGTTTAAATAATAATAATTGTGTGTAACATAAAGTATAAGATTAGTGATTTAATTTAGTGGATCGGAGTTTAATAAATATTACATAATGTAAAAGAAAAACCTCGCTCTTGCACGAGACATTTTACATTTGACTCTGCTCTGTTTGTTGGAACGCAAACATGATTTATCATAGCTTGCGATTTTCTTAAAATTTTCGCCGCCCTCTCTTCCGAGGGATGGTTTGCGGATGAAAGACGATAGCGGCGGGTATAGGATTGGTTCATCGGGGCGTGTGCGCGCGGGGGGAACCCCCCGTCGATCCGACGTTCGTCCGCGACGCGGAAGCGAAGGGAAATAAATTACACAGCGGCGTCCAGCGGCTACGTCTATTCGCTTCACCCTCTCGAGGCCTCTCCGCTCAGTGCCTCATGCTGCCCTTACTTCATTCTTCCTTCACCGGCTCATCCGAACTCCCTCCCCGTGACACTCACCCACCCGCGGATCGTTCACTTCCAATCGAAGCGCGAGTTTGACTCGCGCAATTCAACCCCGTTATTAATGCTCTTCAATTTTCAGACTTTCCCATTATCCCTCTCCCTCTCTCTCTCTCTCTCTCTCTCTCTTGTGTGAGAAACAAACGCGCGAGCAAATAATGCAATCAGAACTCATCTTCATCAATTCGATGCTAAATTACAACGCCCGTTTTAGCTTTCGCGCGAATGCTACATGACACGTTTTCAATTTTGGTACAGGTTATCTATAGCATATGCGCACACAGTTTAATAATCGATCTTCTGACCTGTCGGTCGGCATATTCCTGTTTGTCCAACCTGTACTTCATCTTTTGACACAGTTATTATCGACGTCTTTTCAGTTTCCAAACAATTTACCGTAATAGCAAGAGGAAATAATAAGGTGGAATAAGCGAACTGAATCGAAACAAAACAAAAAAAAAAAAAAACAAAAAAGAGAGAGAGGACTTTCTCAAAGTACATTATATGCTATTATTTATACATATATATATATTACCGTTACAATTTGTAACGGGAATAACTCGTTGTATGTATTTTATTAATCGATTTTTCTCATTATTATTTTTTTTTTTTTCATAAATTCGAACGTAATTAATAATTTCCGCCGTTTTGGTTGATTGAACAACAGTAGCCATTTGTCAGTTCGTAATATTTATCCGTTTTTTGTCTTTATGAAACATTGATGACCGCAAATATTTGCGAATGTCATTGCCGGAGCTTATTGCGAATGCAGCTTTCGGTCGAGGGTAGGTTACAACACGATATCATTAAGATCTCATTATTCAAATTCGACCCTTACATATTTAATGGTCTGCTGTACTCTCTTTTGTAACGCGCGTATATAACTACTATATAAGAAGTGCTACTGAGATAAAGCATAATATTGCGATTTCTGGCAACCGTAATGATGATGACCGGTTTGCTCCTGCGTGGATAGGTGGGTAAAGACCGGATACATAATATGCCGGATACATAATGTGAAAAGAACCCATTTTGTTCGTGCCCAAAGCAGGCGCAAGTGAAACAACTGGTTACTAAATTTCAGTTATCAAATTCTAAAAGCGAGGCGGCTAAGAACGCGACAACGAATTTGTCTTTGCGACACCGAGCAATTGCGACGCGCGCGTAAAAATGCGAATTTATATTTCTAAAATCAAAAATATCTAAATATGTACGTAAAATTACGTAATAAAAGTCGAAGTAAAGCTACACGTAGACAGA